>CM021101.1:572216710-572430263 GCA_007115665.2 Sequoiadendron giganteum
ATGGAATTAGCCTTCCAGCCTTTGAAGATTTAGTGGGCTCATTATCAGTTCTAGTAGATATCCGAAGCTCATGAAAATTGAATCGAAATCGATAAAATGATGATATTTGATGGAGAGAAAAAGGAAAAGGTATAACAATGATACATGAATTTATGATCGATGGTATAGGTTCAAAGGTAAGCGATCTAGTAGTGATCACTATGTCTCTTTTCATCATGAAAACAAATGTTGATGTCCTATATGTTGTAGCAATATGTGATGCCTATGGAAATGAGATCAACAATGAAGATTTAAAGACCGTTTATCTAATGGTCATGTATTAAATATGTGATATTGAATGAAGGATGTAGGATGATGGCACAAATATAGTTTATCAACAAGTTTTATTTCAAAGAGAAGACCATAAATGACTGAGTTTTTGTAAACAAGGTATCACCCATGAACCAACATGGAGATGAGAAATAAATGATCTACCTACATAAACAATAGATGTAATCAGATTTGTTACACAAATTAGAAACAAATATGTCTATAGAGGCAAGTATTGAGATCAAATCAGATAATCAAGAGGATGCGTTAATTGCATATCCAATTCTAAGGTTTGAGAGAGAGAGAATGAAGAAAATTATTTGCACTAGAATTAATGTTGTGTGTAT
The DNA here is from genome assembly GCA_007115665.2 of Sequoiadendron giganteum. Taxonomy (NCBI): domain Eukaryota; kingdom Viridiplantae; phylum Streptophyta; class Pinopsida; order Cupressales; family Cupressaceae; genus Sequoiadendron; species Sequoiadendron giganteum. The sequence continues at coordinate 572,217,367 of CM021101.1, forward strand.
CGATGTTCAAGTATGATAGTAGAGAAGATATCCTAGAATTATAACTAAGGAAAAAATTATGATGGAGAATCTTGAAGAAATCATCATCGGTTAGCATCTACCAAAAAAACATGAGAATATTGACTAATGTGTGCAACTTTGAGAATTGGAGAAGTGGGTATTCGGTGCAAAAGGAAATTTGAGCTCCAAAGGTGGATAACGAATACACTAAAAAGAAAAGGAGATTTGTAGAAGGGTATGATGGTGTATTGAAGCGGACCAAGAAAGCACTAAAGAAGAAGGAGAAGAAAAAATCCAAACCAGTGGGGTGTAGAGTAGAGAAGTGAGTTTCTGAGGTAGCAACATATAGTTGAGAAATTGTAGAGTAAGCTATAACATTGATTTGAGTTCCTAGGAACAAATCGTAATCATCTTTTATGCTGTAAATGTGATAGGTTGGGGCCATAAAGTAACTAATTTGGTGCTCATTTTAGGGGATTAGTGTCTCCTTAGAGTTGGTTCCCTTAAATATTGTAATAGAAGGTTTCCTTATGAGGTTGGATTAGGAAAATAGATCCTAGCCACATTTTATCATCATGGTTTTTCCCTTCTTGGGTTTTCCATGTATATCTGTTGTTATGTGTTGATCTTTAATGTGCATATTTTTGCTATATCTTTTCATTTTTTAATCTACACATTTAGATTCAAGAGTTATTTTTTCATTTAGGATAAGAAGCATGAAATTTTAGTATCCACTAATTCCTCCCCCTATCAATAGATTATTTTTTTCCAATAATTGGTATCAAAGCCCTAAGTTCTCTAGGAGAAGAATAATTAGCTCAAGTAGATTATTGGATTTGTGAAAACAATGGCTAGTCAAGAAAGATCTTCCACAAATAAGGCTTCCAATTTTGATGGAACGAATTAAAAATTTTGAAGTTTTTTGATGAAGAGATACTTGGGATCATTAGGATATGATGTGTGGATGCTTGTTGTAAATGGATACAAACCACAAGCCACACTCCTATTGATGTTTCAAAAAAAATGATTATGAGAACAATGACAAGGCATGGTATACTATTACAAAAATATTTTCTAGATCTATGCATAGGAAGGTTATGTATTGTAATAATGCTCAAGATATTTGGGATGCCTTGAAGAAGATATACGAAGGATATGACAAGGTAAAAAATGGACAAGCTTTGAGTTCTAAGGTGCCAAATTTGAAGGTCTAAAGATGATAGAAGAAGAGAATATTCTAGACTATCTTTAGAGAGTTAATGATATAGTGAACTCCCTTAGAGGATATGGAGAAGAAGTAAAGGAAAATGTCATTGCACAGAAATTTATTAGGTCTATGACATACAAGTATGACTCTAAGATCTCATCAATAGAGTAAGGAAGAGAAATAGACAAACTCACTCTTAATGAGTTGTATGGTATATTCCCTGCTTATGAGATGAGGATGGGAGATGGAGAGCCATCTAGAAAAGAATTTTCTTTCAAGGTTTCCAACAAAGTAAAGGATGAAGCACCCAAGAAAGATAAAGCTGAAACCACCACATCTAAACAAGGAGAGACTAATGAGGAAGAAGAAAAATTCATTAGAAGGTTAAGGAGAGGATCTAGTAAGTACAAAGGTGAGTTACCTTTCAAATGCTTTGATTGTGGTAAAGTAGGATATTTTTCTTCTAAATGAACCTACAAGAAGGATAACGTTGAACAAGAAGAAGAACATAGGATAAAGAAAACCTATTATCCTAAAAGAAGAATAAGAAAAGCTTGTACATTTAAGAGGGAAGTGACTCATTTGATGCTAACGATAGTTTAGATGATGATTTTGATAGTACACTTGTGATGGAAGAAGAAGATGAATAATTTCTTCTCGTGGATCAAGACTCGGTGAAGTAGAAGCATGGTATGGGTAAGTATCTTGGTGAAGAATAAGCTGAAATAAATCTAGAGGGATAATTTTTTTCTTCTCTAGAAGATCTTGACATTCTAAGAGATAAAGGTGAAGGACTAGAAAATGAGAATAAGAAGCTATCTAAAGAGCTTGAGGATTCTAACTAGATGGTAGTGATTTTGGAACTTCAAGTAGAGGAAGCCAAGATAATGGAAGAGGTGATGAAATCCAAAGTAGGATCTGAAATAGATAGAGGTATGAAGCTTGAAGTAGAAGTAGTTGCCTTAACAAAGGATTTGGAGAAATCTAGAGAGCAAGTCAAAAAATGAATGAAGCTAAAAGGTGGATCAATTTTTTTGGATGAGCTATTGAGAACTCAAAATCCCTCTAACAAAGATAAATCTAGTTTAGAAATGGAGAAAGGAAAGAGTTCTTTTGTCAATAAGTCAACAAAACTTTATGAAAGATTCAGGGTAGATGAAAAGTCAAGCTCAAATTGTGAGAAATCATGCAAAGAAGATGTTGAAGAGAAGAATTTTTCTAAGTTGAAGAAATCACATGAAGTAAATAAGCTATTGGTAGACAAGAATAATAACCAATTACTCCATAATCAGCAAAGGAAGAAGCAAAACATGACAAGAATGGATGTTGATGGGTTTACAAAGGTACACAATCCAAGGAAGCTAAGACAAAGAAGACAACGTCATCTAACTCAAGGAAATGCTATGACCAGGTATTCCTCTTACTTTCATAGATACTATTATACATGTTGTAGACACCAAAAATTGGTCTAGGCTTGCGAGTACCACTTTCAACATAATTTTCTAATGTCCATGGTCATGATTAAATAATGTTCATTATTTAATTAATTTTTAAACACATATTTCCTCTATTAATTAATTCATTATGACCCTTTATTCAACTTTGATTAATTAAATAAATCGTATTTATTTAATTATGTCACTAACTAATTAATTCTCCCTCTTAATTAAATATTATAAATATTTAATTAAGAGGGAGAATTAATTAGTTAGTGACATAATTAAATAAATCGTATTTATTTAATTAATCAAAGTTGAATAAAGGGTCATAATGAATTAATTAAATAATTAAAAGGTTATATAATTAATAGAGGAAATATGTGTTTAGAAATTAATTAAATAATAAAAATTATTTAATCATGACCATGGACATTAGAAAATTATGTTGAAAGTGGTACCAAACCAAGAAGATATACTATGGATACAATTCAATGACTCAAATATTGGAAAATCACAATTTCACAAATTATGACACTTATATACATACATGATTTCAAAAGAATGGGTGCCAATAATACGAATATCCAAATGTATTTCACAAATGAAAAATCCATCACATATTAAAATCCATAAAAAATTTCCAATACAACTAACATGTGCACAGATAGTTCATAGAACACAAGGTCTTACACTAGTTGGAATCACATTTTCTCCATTAGGAATCAACTCACATGGATTAGTATATACAACACTTTCATGTGTACGAGATATGCAATCACTATACTTATTAAACCCACTTGCAAAACCAAATTTTAAAGTGAAAGAAAAAATAATAAATTAAATGCACCAATTATCTACCACAGAAAAATGGAAAGAAGAATGCAACAACCTAGAAATAAATGGCAACATTTCTATAAAAATTCTATATTTGAACACAAGAAGTCTAAAATCACATACCGATGACATTATTCATGATTATGACCTCTTAGAATCGAACATAATATGCTTACAAGAGACACACACATCTAACTTGTACTGTAACTAAAAACTTACAAATTTTAATTCTATATGTATGCATAATTCTCATGGAGTGATGACTTCAGTTAAAAAGCATATCCAAATCACTTATTCAAATCAATACAATTCAAACAATATCGAAGTTTTACAAACCAACCTAATTATTCGTAGCTTTGAAATCACAATAATTAACTTGTATTTACTACCAAAAACAAAAATCTATTCAATAATTGAAATTATAGAACAAACAATAGCCAATGTCAAATTGAATAATATACTAATTCTTGAAGATTTTAATATTAATATGGAAAATGACAATACAAATACAAAATAGTTAGAAACATTTCTTCATAACAAAAATATACATTTCTTACTTGATATAAATAATAATGTAGCAGGATCAATTATTGACCATGCTTGGCCAAACATTAACAAAAAAATATATTACAAAATATTCAAAATAGTTCAATAAAAAAATAGCATATGCTAAGATTTATTTATAATTTAAAATTACTATTACTCATACTATATGACCTCTCAAACGTGAAATCAAAAACAAAGTAAGAACCTACATTATGCTTACATTTTTACTTATTATTTTTAAAATATTTTGATGTTTATGATTATCTAAAAACTGTGTTTCCTTAATAGGTTTATATTGCTCCATACCATTTCAAATGAAGAGTTCCAAAAGAATTGAAACAAACAAAAATAATGCACAAGAAAAAGAAGTCAAAATGTAAGTATCTTTTGATATCAATATTTTTTCAAAAATTCACAAACATTACTTATGAACAGTTATAAAAACAATTTCAATATAAGTTTTATAAAAAATAATTTATATTGTTTTTTAGGCCCAAAAAGGAACATATAAAAGTAGTTTCAATTGAAGAAATTAATGGTCATAGAACTGGTGAAGAATTTGAAGGTGATGTGATAGTAATATATAAAACTCATCTTGACAAAAACAAGGGTTCAATAGAAGTCTTTCGTGCAAACCTTACTGACTTCAAAGGAGAAATGATAGTCACCTTAAACTTGACTGGAAATTTTGTGCAAAAGTTTCAAAAAATGATATTCCCGAGAGCAAGTATTCGCATAACCACTTTTCAAATTGCTCCAAAAATAGGTTATGATCACAGGGAGTGTGATTTAATTGTGTTATTAACACAATACAGTGTGATTGAGATCATTTATAGAGTTTTCAAAGAATATAATTTCATTCCAAGCACAACTATCAAGTTGTTACAGGAAAGTACAGAACAATACACAGTTGGGACAATAGGTGCAGTTGCAGTTGTTCTTGTATGGAAAAGGACACCTTACAGATTTTTCCTTGACATAAAATATGGAGAAATCGAGTATGATCATGCACATGTATTTTAAAAATTTTCTTGTTATATTTTCTATAAATATAAATCCAAATGTAATTTATTTCCCACTTCCTATCAATACAAATTAATAACATTTTTATTTTCAAATAGATATATCTGCATGCGAGCCTCATAGAATAATACACAACAATTGAAAATCAAGTTCAAATGAAAGACTATCCTTTGATATTATTCAAAAATACTATGAAAAAAACATACACAAAAGATTGTGCTTTTTGTACTTCACAGTCTACATATATTGCACCACTTGCAAAAAAGGAAACCTTTGACCAACTTCAAAAGTTGTTGCACTCAACATATAAGGTAATTTCTTATTTTACTTCTTTAAGCATTTCTCTTAATACTATTTGTTTCAATCAAATTTAAATTTTTATTAATAAAACATATGTATTCCTAAAAATCTCCAATTAGTACTACTTATATACAATTCCCTTTTTTCAAATAATATTAAATTATTTTAAACTAATTTTATAGGTCTATGGAGCATTGAAGGTTGGTAACCCTTTCTCAATACCATTTGAGCCTATTTGCAACAAATGCAACTACACTTTTTCTAACTATGGAGCTCTAAAAAATGATATTGGTCACTGCAAAAAGTGCAACAAAGACACAACATACACATATTGTCAATTTCTAAAGTGCATCATTACAAATGAAAGCAAAAACATATTGCAATGCTCACTTGAAAATGAGATGTTCAATTGTTTGCTGCCACAACTTGAAGAAACAAGCTAAGAGGAGTATGTAGAAAACAAGACAAAAAATATCTTCATCATATGCAACTTACAAGCTAAAGGAATGTTTACTTTAGATTAGAACAATGTAATCTTTTACTTGCAAGAGAATCAAGTAAATAAGTATGAATCATCATCTCAGGTACACAAAGTATATCATCAATATTATTTTCAGTTTTAATTTACTCTAACTTTTATTAATAAAAAAATTTCTAATAGATCTTTCTATTTTTACAGATTACACAAGTCTGATTTGCTACCTATTCTACAATGTGGATTCCAAAAATATGACAACAAAGTTACTATCGCTTATAACTAGTTTTTCAATCATCTTATTTTATAACAATACTGAAAAAATATTTTTAATTTAGTTTTATGTATCTTCAAACTCAACATGATACTTTGAAAAATGTATCATCTCATACATTACAAGACTATTATACCCTAATCTTCATAAAATTATTTATAACATATTGCTTCTCATCAAAAATTTGGCTACAGACTCACTATTTTCTACAACCCATATCACTATCATTAAAATGTATATATAGTTTTCTTCCAAAGAAACTGAAAAACCATTTACTGCTTCTTTTTTTATTTAGTTTTCATAATTTGGAAAAGGTTTTAATGTTATTGTTGTTATAAAGGTTTCAATCTACTTTGATTCATTTTTCTAGTTGTCATAATTGCAGTGTGATGTGATTGAAATACTTCAAATTGTGTGTTGTGAGTTTTCAGATTTAGAATTCATCTCTACAAGTGCTGCCATCTCTTCTACTTCACTCATATTTTCATATATAATTTGCACTACTATTTCCCCATTATTGGTATAATTATTGTGGTGTAGTCCACCTAAAAGGGATACTATCTCTTTCTCAACATCAAGACCTCCAAGAAAGCTAATAAATGGCATAAGGTCTACGACAACCCTAGAATGCAACACTTGAGGATATTTTATTAAACAAATGGCCATGTCTTGTATTCTAATATCCACTTTATCCAAATAGTCCACTATAGTGCCCTCCATTTTCCACATAGTACAAACCAACCTGAGAGGATACTGATTGATGTCATCTATGTTGAAACTTGTTACCTGCACCTACTCTATATAAGTAAAGCCAGGTTATATTGGTCCAACCTACTTAACAACAACAACACTTCAGTTTTAGGGATGGGGATTTCATCACATTCTATAGGGGCAAGAGGTAAGCCCATGGATGCTCCTCTTTGCATGAATCTTAAATATCATATAATTTTCCTATATTGTATGTGTAGAAATATATGCTTTAGCAATAGAAATAACCACAACTACCTACCTATTTAGACCAATGAGAATTTCCATAACTACCATAGACCAGAACCCAAGGCTTAATCGGCCAAAATTCTAATTGGCTAAGCAATCCCAAACCAACAAATAGTCTCAACTATCATCAATGCCTAGTAAATAACTAAGATATTGATTTAAATTCAGTATGATAAAAAATAACTTTTAACCTAACCATGAATATTAGCCCTAGTCTACTTTGTAATTTTCTTGCCACATATGCAGATTATGTTGGTTTTTGATAGCTTCTCATTCATGTTACAAAGGTCTAATTAGTAGTCTATGGTAAGAAAATAATGAAGAAAAAAAAATGGACTAGAGTTATTCGGGTTTTCACTTGTAATTGTTTTCTCCTCCATGTTTTAAAGGTTGAAAGATAGGAAAATATTTTAAAAATAAGAAAGGTTGATTCTTATATTTCTTATTTTGAAAATATCACCATTCTATCAGCTCTTCCGCCAAAACCTTTTACACAAAAGAGATAAATACATATGTTGTTCATACTACCAGTGCTGCCATCTCTTCTACTTCACTGATATTTTTATAAATACTTTGCACTATTGTTTCCCCATTATTGATATAATTATTGTGGTGCAGCCCACCTAAAAGGGATACTTTCTCTTTATCAACATCAAGAGTTCCAAGAAATCTGATAACTAGCATAAGGTCTACAACAACCCTAGCATGCAACACTTGAGGATATTCTGATAATGTTTCCCGTATACCAAAAAACATATGGAGATCTAGCCTCTCGATCTACAATAACAGGAGGACAAAATACAACAATACACTCCCATGCCCAAACCATGAGAAGAGTGGTACCACAGCTCATAGACTATGCATCTTGGTTTAATATATCATGTAAGTGAAAATACAACATGCCTAGCAGACAAGGACCCTAGGCATACATAGCCTCCCTCTCTAACATCTTGACAAGCAACTCTCCCCACCCGACATGAAATCCATGACCCCATCGGTTAGGAAAAAATATCCCTCCAATCAATGTACATAAAATACAATCTATCCTCTCATACCTATGCGATAAAACCTACCATCTGATCTCATAATGCTCTATCCCTACTCTCCTAATGTCATCAAAAACATAGAATCTAGTAATCTCGATGTACCCACACTATGCATCTTACATAACCGGGCTCTCTCCTCTAATAGGTAGATGAAGGATCCTATATACATCCTCTAAATCCACAGTCACCTCACCAGTCGGCAAATTAAATGATGAAGTCTCATAATGCCATCGCTCACATAAAGTAATCAACATACCTCTATTCACCCTAATCATGGGCATAGTCAATACATGATGTAGTTCTAGTCTCTATAGTAATCATGACTCTACACTAACCAATCACTCTCTTAGCTCAAATGTATTGGGTCATGTCTACCAAGTATAGATGGGATCTAAAATAACCTGCAATGCACTTCCACCATGATGTCAAATGTTAAATTTTTCAATTTTTTATCAAAAAATTTTACCAGCCAAATGCGGTTCATAGAATCACATGCGGTACTATTTGATACTTGCATTTCACAACAAAGCATTTGTGTCGCTTATCTCAAATGCATTACAAAAATCTCTCAAATACACACCCAAGGAAATGTGTTTCAAAAATATCAAATGCGGTGCAAAAATCTATTTGCCTACCTATATGCATATGCGTTTCGGAATAACACATGCATTTCATTATCCTACATGCGCCTATCTAAAAAATAAATGTGATGCATCATTCCATATGCGGTGCATTAAAATTCATTTGTGTTAAATGCCTAACTAACCTAAATGAGCCTAGAAGTCTTTTCTCAAATGCGTCATTCCGCAAGTAGATGTGTTGCGCACAAACACATATGCATTGAATGTGAAAGACCACATGTGCAAAATTATTTTTAAAGTGCCTAAAACTATGTGAAAAATGAAATTTCAAGAGCTCATTTTAGGGTACATACTGGGGGTCCTGCGTTAGTTGGTCATCTAAATTTTTGAATCCGATATCCATGGTGTGTAGCGTAGGGAACTAGAGACATCTTTGTCCAATACTCAGAGAAAGATTCTCAATTCTTCAACTCTTTCAGGTGCAAATGAATTGGTTTTCAACCTAATTTCTAGTTATACCTAGGTTTTGGGTGGCATTTCTTCTAACCTTGTCTATTTTCCAATTAAACTTCCAAATTCTAATGACCCATACATGTCTATAACACTTCCAAATTCAATTCTATCAACTCCATAACATTTCTGACCATCTAATTGACTTATTGGGAATATTTCTTGATTTTTTAGAAATTTTTCAAAAATTTGTCAATTTTCCCGAAGGGGAATACCCTAACCTATTTCATACTAGGGCACGATTGGGGAATATTTTCTTTGACACAACGCTGAAATGACATTGTATCAAAGACAAGCAAACTATAGACACCAAAAATTGGTCTAGGCCTGCGAGTACCACTTTCAACATAATTTTATAATGTCCATGTTGATGATTAAATAATGTTTATTATTTAATTAATTTCTAAACAAATATTTCCTCTATTAATTAAATAACCTTTTAATTATTTAATTAATTCATTATGATCCTTTATTAAACTTTGATTAATTAAATAAATTGTATTTATTTAATTATGTCGCTAATTAATTAATTCTCCTTCTTAATTAAATATTTATTATTTAATTATTCAATTAATCCTTTCGAATAGTCAATTAAATAAATTATTATTATTTATTAAATTAATTCATTTCAATTTTTGAATGCTGAATTAAATTAACATTTAATTCATAATTAATTGTTTATGTCACATTCTTCTATCATCTAGTGATCTAATTATTCAGTTACCTTCTAACTCAAGATCTATTTTAAATCTTCCAGTTATCTTCGGATTCGATATCTAATCGTCTCTATGAAAGGACTCTTTGTCACAACCGGACAGTTAACTAGTTCTAACTCATATGCATGAATGTGTTTATTAATTAAATATATTTATTTAATTAATTAATTCATGTGTGCATTCCAACGGATTATTCTTCAAGTTGTAACTTTTTCATTTTCATTCAAATTCTATTTCTTCTATTTTCGAAGACTCTCAACTAAAGATTAAATTGATTATTTAATCTTGAACTCGTGTTCTTTCTATTTTCGAACAGTCTTGACACAAGATTCAGTTATTGTTCTAATTTAATCTCTATCCTATAGAATTTCCTAACTCATCTTCTAATTGAAACATAATTCACATTGAATGTAATTCATCAATCTCAATTGTTGATCTCTTTCGAATCTGAGTGAATCATTCGAAAACCCAAAATCTATAAATTGACTTGTCATTGTCATTATTCCTCCTCCCAAAATCAATACTTTTGAGAAGAACTTATAATCTTCGATATTTTTCTTAGACAATACATCTAGGCTATGCGTGCATACATACAAAAAAACCAAGGGTAAGAATACCGATACAACAAAATGGAGAAGGACAATCAAGATAATTTGAAGAAGTGGATGGATATTTGGTGAGATTATTCTAGTTATCATCTTTATTGTTTTGCTCATTTTTTTTCATTCTCAATTGTTTGATTTAGATTAATATTTGTTAGATTAGATTTAACCATCTATCTATGTAGATTCACCATTTATTCTATGTCACACATGTAATCAGTTTATTCATAGGGCTAGAGAATGTAGAATCATTCCTAAGGGGAGTACAAAATATGCAAGAAAAAAGTTCATTTACTCCCTTAGTTGATATGAATGTAATTTTGTATAACTATGAAAGTTTTGGTCATATAGCTAGAAAATATAGAACTAAGTTTATAAGACCAAATGTTTAGTAAAAGAAGAAGAAGAATACAAACCCCAAAATGGAAAGGGAATGTAAGGTTCCCAAGGAAGAGGGAGAAAAAATTGAAAAGAAACCTAAGAAAGTATAGCAAGAAAAATAGTAGAATTCCACCAAGTCTATGATTGCCCATACTACATTACATTCAAATAAACAAAATTTGTGGTTAATTGATAGTGGTTTCTCAAAGAAGATGACTAGAGATAAAAGAAAATTCATTGAACTCGAGAAGTGTAAATAAGGATCAGTAAGCTTGGGTGATAATACCGCTATCAAGATTTGTGGTAAAGGAATCTTGAGCTTAGATAGAAAGAATAAGAAAAAATATGTTCTTTATGTTGAAGGGTTGAAGCGTAACCTTCTAATCATTAGCCAAATGTGTGAAAATGGTTACAACATCACATTTAACTCTAAAGGCTGCAAGATAAGAAATAATGGTAAGACAATTGCATAAGGAATAAGACCTGATAGCAATCTCTAAAACCTTTGTGAATTAGAAGGTCAAAAATTTATAATAAGACAACAAGATGAGAGTTGGTTGTGGCATAGAAGATTAGGGCATGTCAATTTTGACAATCGAGTAAGAAATTTATGCAATATAGGGTGGTTTCTAACTCCTCTCTATGCTTCTTGATTGATCAGACTGATCCATGTTCACAATCTGGGTGACTTTCTTCACTATGGTAGTTGTGGCTTAGTAGCATAAGGGACACACTTATTCAACTATATCTTCTGATATATTTTTCTTCATAAAATGAACTACACACTTTTGAATACCCATCATCCTACTCTACAACATACCCAAAGCCTGACCAAGGTTACTTTGGACTGAACCATTCCAATTAGACCTTCTTTGCTCCACCATGGCCTAATTAGGCCTCTTCTATAAAGGAGGTATGCCTAAAATGTCTTCCCTGACCTCAAATGTCACATGCACATTGTGTTCCAGTCATAAATACAACATTTCTTGTGTTATCTTCACACAATCAGACTGCAACTTTATTGACCCCTCCAAAAACCAATGTTTACACCATGGAAAAGTCACCCTACCAGCCACTAGCTCAGTCTGGCATCTATTTCTCAATACCACCCTACTAGGAAATAAAAGGAAACATCATAATACACTCCTATAGTTCCATTCCACATATCTACAATAGTTGTCAGTAGTGGAATGGCCCTCAAAAACTCATCTTGTTCACAAACCCTCTAAAACCCTACTTGCAGAGTGATTTTCATAAATCAGATCAAATCTTCCTTCTTGCTTAATGGGAACCACTTCACTATGAATCAAAATGAAGCTATCTTGACAATTTTATCACTATCATAGGTTTCTCATTAATTTCTAACTATATGGGTTGCACAAAATAGAAATAAAATACAGACTTTTAGGGAAAAAACACATGAAAAAAAACTTTCTTATTTAAAATTTAATAATTTCTTGTCTCCAAATATTCTTGAGAGATTTAACTCCCTTTTAAATAACTTTACATCTTGTTACAATGTCTCAAAATGGAATTCAAAAGGTCTGACTGTTGGACTTCCAACTACCCCTCAATTGAACATAAAGAAAACACTAATTCACCTAGTAACATTAATGTAGAATACCAAGACCCCCCTTAACTCAAATTAAAAATGTTTCCAAGTCATGAATTTGGCCACCTAGGCCTTATTAAAAAACGAAAATATTCTTCCCTAAACCTAGACCTTAAATTCAAAGAAAAATAGACCAAAATTGGGAAAATAGTGAAGGTGCTCTACACCATAAATCTCCCAAAATAAATAAGCCTACAAACACTACCTACAAAGGATGTCAACAAGGAAAGAAAACAAAGGACAATTTTCAAAAAAATATTATTGAACAAAAAACCCTTAAAAATAGTTCATATTGATCTCTGTGGTCCCACAAGAACAAAAGGGTTGCAAGGTGAGAGGTATTTCATGCTACTAATAAATGATTATACTAAAATGGCATGGGTAACCTTTCGAAAAGAGAAGGTTGAGGAATTTCAGAAGTTTAAAACATTCAAGAAGGTTTTTGAGAAGGAAATCAGTAGAGGAATCAAGTGCTTAAGATCAGATAGAGGAGGATAATTCACACCAAGTGAATTCATTAGGTATTGTGAAGACCATGGAATTAAGAGGCAATATTCTGCACTAAGAACTCCACAAAAAATTGGAGTTGTAGAAATAAGAAACAAAATAGTTAAATATATTGCAAGAGAAATGTTGAGTAATACCAAGTTGATAGACACTTTTTGGAAAGAAGCAGTTCACATTGTAGTATAAATTTAGAATAGAGCTCTTCTAAGATAAAATTGTGGGAAGACTCCTTATGAGCTATGGTATGGTGCACCCACATTTGTCAAGTATTTCAAAGTACTTGGTAGCAAATGCTACATAAAGAGGGAAGATGAAAATTTAGGAATTTTTGATTCAAGATATGATGAAGGTATATTTTTAGGATACTCCACCCAAATAAAAGCTTCTAAGTGTTATAACAAGAGGCTACACAAGATGGTGGAAAGTATCAATTCCAAAATTGATGAGGATATAAATCAAGTCAATCCTAGTAGAACCAACCTCGAGATTGAATCAAAAGATAAAGAAGAGGTTAGTTTTTATGATGAAAAAGAAGTATTTGAACTAGAGATTGAAAGAGCACTTGCAAAGTATGTGCAAAAGTATCATCTAGATAATCAAATAATTGATGACAAAAATGAAGGAGTTCTAACTAGGAGAAAACTTTCAAAGAATAAAGAGCAAGTAATTTTTTCTCTCCTATCATAGATTGAGCCAAAAAGCTTCTCTAAAGCTAGTAAGGATGAGAGTTGGATAAAGGTCATGGAGGAAGAGCTAAATCAGATTGAAAATTAAAAAACATGAGAATTGGCTCCTAAACCTCTGAGAAAAAATATCATTGGCACAAAATGGGTGTTTAGAAACAAGTTGAATGAAGATGGAGTTGTAGTAAGAAATAAGGAAAGATTAGTGTGCAAGGGGTATGCACAAGTTGAAGGTACTGAATCTAAAGAAACATTTTCATATGTGGCAAGATTAGAAGCAATCAAAATGTTTCTTGCATTTTCAGTCTAAAATGGATTCAAATTATATCAAATGGATGTTAAATCTACCTTCTATTAGGTCTCAAAAATGCAAGTTACAAATCCTAAGAGGATGCCAGGTTCTATGATCAGAATTGCAATTTTTTTTGAACTAACAAATGGAGTTAACCTATATTGTTGATGGCTCTGTACACTTTGGGCTCTACTAAACCTAGACAGGTGGACCTTGATAGCTGCAATAGATATAAGAGTTTATATGATTTAATTAATTTTAAAGATATACCCATAGTGGCATAAAGTGTGGAATAGATGAAGGCTTATTTACTACCCCTAATCCTAGTGTTAAGATTTGAAATATGATTGTTTGAATAAGATATTGTAAAATTTTAAAGTGGAATTAGTATGACCAGTGCCTACTTCAATTGGGTTAATGGATTCAAGAGGTGGATGCTGATTATGGAGACAGGTTTTGTGAGACAGGTGGATCTAATTTTCAAATTAACAAAAATAGTTAGGCACTTTGGATTTCTGCACTTTGTGGAAACATGCAAGTATGTATGTTATTTAGACTCTTCTTAGTGATCTAGTGATATCGCCTTATTCTAATGTGAAGTTGTGAAAGGATTTAATTCATATGTGAAGGGAAACCAATTAAGATGATTTATTTAAAAGGATTTTAATCCAAACATGAACCTACTAAATAAAAATTCTTAAAAGGGAGTCTAATTCTTCTACACATAAACCAATCAAAAACAACAAACAACTACAAAAAATGTGTATTGACAAATCAAATGTATATCTACACACTCAATTTGAATAACATAAACAACCACTTTGGAGATAGTCAAATAACATATAAGTATATAAATCCACATAGCAGTTTAACACTTGAAAGCAAATTAGTACCAATGTGTAACCTTCTCCATTATATTAATTTTCAAATGATATGCATTATAACAAGATTTTGTGATATGAAATAGATGGGAAAGATTTTTGCAATCTATCTTCTTACTATGCGTACTCTAAAATGAAAATGATATGACTTTCCTTTCAATCACCACATATCCAACATATATAGAAATATAGTGAAGAGGGTACACCTCTTCATAAATATCTTTTGGAATTAACAATAAAATATTAACAATTAAGCTCTAATGAGCCACAAATGATCTTATATTATATCATATAAATATCCTTGACTCAGGTGTGTATCAACATCCTCTGTATCATTCCTCATAGCTATCTCGATGATGATCATCTTCTCCAAACACTCATAGGTCTCATTCAGTGTTGAATCCTCATTTTTGACTGCTTGCAAGGCTCCATGCAATATCAATCTATATTATTTCATCCATTCATTTTGATCTTAGAATTATCCATTATCTTTGAGTAGTGAAGGCACCCCTTCCTTTAAAGTATCTATGAAATCTTTAGCATCCACCTGTAATTCCTTAGAATAGTCAATGTGTTTCCTCATCATATCCTCAATGAGTGTAATGGCTCTAGTGTCAAAAGTGCTTCTCTTTTTAATTTCTTGGATATTTTCGTTACTTTTTTCATTTATTCTGTTATGTTCTTGAATAGCAATGTGACTCTTGGAATGGGTCACCTAGAAATTTTCCTTCCAGATCATTAGATTTTCATTCCTCTTTTGAAATATTAAAAAAAGTGTGTCAATTATGGATTTACTCACTTGAGTGCATACTTTTGATTCCTCACTTTTGTCCTTTGATTGGGAACCTTCTCCTTGAGTTAACATTCTAGAAGATCCCTTGAATGCAATCTGAACTGTTTCTTTCAGGAAATCATTTTCTTTCAACATTCTCTCACAGTTCAACTTATACATATCATGCTCCTTGATCAACATTTAATATGTGCTTTCTTCAATTTGGCTACATTTATGCCAATGCTAGCTATGACCATAGGATCAGTCTCTCCCAATTTTAGTGTGATCACATGACTAAATTCCCTCTTAGTGTCAATAATCACAAATTTCTTATGTGGGGGATACAGTGCCCAAATAATAAGAGAGTTCTCATCAAGTTTATATATTGATCTAGTGTATACTTATATCACACCTTCTGGACTGAGCTTATGGTTAGCATCATCATTATATAGAAAAATGTCAAAAACAAGAGAAAAATTCAAATCTAAACCAGGGAAAATCATCACACCAAACTCCTCTAATAATTTTCTTCCTTTTTCCAGAATCATGTTCTTCATCTTATTCTCTACATCCACCTTCAATGTGCTAAGCAACTAATTTTCATTGTTGGGTGTGATATCTATGGCTAATTCCCTTGTTTGTTTTCCATTTTTCTTGTATAAGAAATATGTAAATTCATGAGACTTTATAAATTGATCATTAGAAATAAAGGACTTATAGGCCAATTTCCTAGTATCTATGTTGGATGATTCTTCAACTTCTTATCCTCTACTCGGAGGTTGATACTCTTCAATTCTTAGTTTGGGAATCTTGTCAGTTCGGCATTGGGGTTCTTTTGCATCAAAAGATTCCTAACTTCTAGAGGACAACATTTTTACTTCCTGTATCTCCTTTCTTTGTTCAAATTCTCTATTGTAGTTATCAATGGCTAATTCAACTTCCCTCTCTTCCATGTTTCTAATTATATCATCATGAGGATATGGTATATGATCATATCCACCTAGATTCTATTTTTTCCTTGCAAAACCAATATAAGCCTCAAGATGAAATCCATTCCTTGGTGCAAACTTCTTCATATTGAAATGTGATAACTTATCCAAAATAAGATCATAACCTTCTTTTGATACCACAGTGAAATATCCAAAGCACAACATGTGGGGCATAATTATTGTTTCTCATAGGCACTCAAATTCATAACATTGGAATAATCCATTTTCTTGATAATCTCTAAATATAAAATCCTATTTGGCACAATTTTTGGTAAAAGGAAAGGTGTATCTTCAAAACCATACACTATGATCATGGTTGAATCAATATAAGAATACCAATTGCCCCAATTATGACCTAGATTTGGTGGTCCATTGAAATCCTTGGGCCTTAAAAATATCTTAATTTGACCAGTTAATGAATAATCATAGGGGTGATTAAAATATCTATATAGTATCTAGATAAAATATTCTTCAAAATAAATATAACTAGAATAGACAAATCTATTATCCCAAATAGTAGTCCACAATTTCACTATTAGTGGTTGATCCTCCTTATAAAATTGTGTAATTCTCAGTTCCTCTAGCCACATTCCTAAATCTTGTCCATAGTACAATATCATGTGCGTGAGAAGGGAATATCGTTTAAAATGCATTATTAGAGAACCATTCTTCATAGGTGTCAGCCCTAAGTCAATTTCACAAGCAATGTGTGAAGTATTGTCCAATGGTCTTGCATTGTGGCATTGTATATCAAGAACAATTACCATTGGACCTAATGACATGAATTCATAGGCCTCTATTTTTATTATTTTTCATACCAAGAAGTATGTTTCAAGTAGGGCTCAAATAAATCAGCATGAAAAGGAGGCCCTTCATTTTCTTCAAGCGGAACAAGATCTCCATCTTTCCTAGGCCTGTGTAATGGTAACCTCCATCCTTTATAAGTTGTATCCATTCTCCAATACTCCTCCAAATCTTCATGCACAATAGGTTGATAATATGTATCATTTAGGTTGAAAACTTCACAAAGTGCGGTCTTGGATACATGTATGAAAGGCTCACTCTACAGGTTACAAATAACTTTAAGGTTTGGGTTAAAATGTTTGGCCAAGAGTTTTATAAGTTATAAATTCACAAAGACATTTGGGACAACCAACTTTCCCAAATTGAGATTCAAAAGGTTTTAGACTGATTCAAACTTATTTCTCCGATAGTAATGAAACATGAATAATTCATATCCTCTAATGGGAGTCCACACATAACCTATATGGTTGAATTTTTTCTAGCCTTTCTTCATCACCCCTCAATTGTGTAGACCTTCTAGATTTTGGCCCTAAACGAAGTAATTGATCAATGAAGTCTTGGTTCAATTTTCATTCTTTTTTTTTGGGTTCCACCTTTGTTTGGGTTTTCTATTTTTTTCTTTTGTATTGGCTACTTTTGTGTTGTTTCTTCCTACCCTTTGTTTTCACAAAACTTGATCCTTCCATTTTAATTCTCTAAGATGGTAGAATTGAACTATAATTTATCAATTACAACCTGAACTTTGTATGCTTACTTGTGTATTTTTGGGCATGCTGAATTCCTTGTTTTTCACTCAATCTTTTGTCCTTCTTTGCTGGAACCTCTTAAAATTCTCTTGGTTCAATCCCTTTTCAATAAAAAATTTTCATATAATTTTCACTTGTGCAACCATTAATGTCAGCCACTAGAAATGAATGCATCAGTCTTCTCAAATTTTAAAATTTTAGAGTGACACAAGAAGATTGTATCAGTGAAACCCTTCTTTCCTCAAATCGATCCATGTGTTTTATTTGGCGCCACCTTTTTCTATACATTCATAATTGATTGCCAAAACATAAATAAATCTACTTTCAATATGAAGTGTCCCTTTAGTTCTCAATATCTAGTTGAGAAGGCAATCAAATATTCTTACCAATGTTATACAACTACCCCTCTTCTTACTTTTCAAAATTTATTATATTAGGTAGAAAATCATAAGGTTTTCTTGATGTCAAGATGGTCTGGTCCATTTGAAATCCTTTTACTCATCACCTAGTGTCTTTACAATAAATTGTGACCATCCCATGTTACCATCGAGCTGATATGTACCATCGCTAAGAGAATAGAAGGAATTTTTAATGTACTTGGTCTCCCCGATGTATCTCCTCTAGCAATTTATTCATTAGGATAAGTCGGTCAGACTCTCCCTAAAAACTTATTCATCGACATAACCCACATGATCGGGGAGATCTGAGGAACTCATTTCGATCACACATGTTTCTCCAATAATTATTCTCCTACTTCATCAATGAAATAAAATATGTTTCTTGTCGATGAGGTTTCTATCAGCATGACTCACAAGCTCGACATGATTTGAAAACTTTACTTCGATTAATTTTCTCGTGCTGATAGGTTTTAATAGTGAAATGATAGGAATTGTCCTCTTGATTATGTGCTCATGTTATCTTTGAGATCTTTGATTATTGTGACCTCATTCACCTCTTCTTGATATGTAGAAATTATTGAGATGAAAGGCTATTATTGATCAGAAAGACTTACACATGATCTAACCGATATGGACCAATTGATTAAAATCTCTTGCTCAACAATCACTAGAGGAATGCCTATATGTCAAATGAAAAATTAATAGGATCATTAGTTACCATGGGTTATGAAATGGATCTTGTCACACAAATTTTAACAATTTGTATTGCTCATGAAATTAAGGTGTGGAAAGGTTATGTGGTGCCTGCAAGATAGGTGGGTGAAGGCTAGTGAAAAATGTGAGATTTTTCCAGTTCTAATAGTGGCTCTGATTGGGGATGTATACCCCCTATGGGTATAGCAAGAATCCAGGTCTTTAGGGAAGCATACCAAATGTCTTATTTATCTAGTATGGAAGTGGAAGTGAATTTAGGAATGGTGATAAATGGAAGTAAATTATAATCCTATACTACTATGCATGGAAAATAATTATTTTAAGAGGTTTCTCAAGAATTTTTCATGCTTTGGAAATTATCAACCTTCTCCTAGATTACTGTACAAGAAAGATTAAGAAAAGAAATGTTTCAGAAATTGTCCATGCATTGGAAATTCATGTTCTTCTCCTGTGATGTTTTGGATGTAATATTCATCTTCACCACCCTTTCCAACAATGAGAAATGGTCCTAACCATAGAGCTTAAAATTTCCCATGCTTCCCTTTGTCTTGAATCTTTGAATTCCACATGAGAACCATGTCATTTACTTCAGATTTTTTTTTTTGACCTTTTTATCATATAGGTATTTTATTGATAATTTCTTCTTTTTATTGTGTTGCTGAGCTTGATTCCCAACTTCATCAAGTTCCATTAACTCTTCCATCATATCCTCCATAGGTTTAGGAACGTATAACTCTTCTTGCAAGATGAACTTACATACTGATAACAAATTATACAAAGGGAGCCTAGATTGAGTCCCATACAAAAGTTCAAAAGGTTATTTTTCGATGGCCTTGTCTACTATGATTCTATCTACCCATAAGGCCAGTCTCAACTTGGAATCCCAAGCCATTTTGTTGTTATTCAGATTAATTTTTATGACCTTTATGATGTTCTTGTTGTTATATTCAACTTCCCCATTTGACTATGGGTGATATGGTGAATAATATGAGATTACTATACCATAGGATTGGTATCCCATTGTAAGTTATAATTCTTGCTAGTGCTCTGAATTTTATGATAATATTTTCTAATAAAAATTTTGTTACAAGCTTACTAGTTTCTTGTTTAGTAGGTACAACTTCCACCCATTTTGTAAAGTAGTCTATGGCTACTAATATCAATCTATGTCCTCCAATATATTTTCCTATAATATCTCCTCTGAGATCAATACCCCATTCGTGAAATGGAGCCTCAACCTACAAGGGTCTCAAAGGAAACTTCCCTTGATACTTCAACCTCTGAGAAAACCTTTGAGACACTTCACATTTCCAAGTATAATCATAGGCATCACTAAAAACTCTAGGCCAATAGTATCCTTCCCTTAACACTTTATGTGTAGTAGTTTTCGCTAATAAATACCCTCCACGTACTCCTTCATGCATTTCCTTGAGAACAATCCCTACCTAATTTTCATCTAGGCACAACAACATAACACCATCCCTGTTTTTCCAATAGAGGTCCTTGTATACACCTAAAATTAGTCTGGAGAATTTGATTAATTAAATAAAAATTATTTGATTAATTATCCTAATTTCCTCTACTATTGAATAAATAGAAATATTTATTTATATAGTTCACGTTCACATTCACATTTAAATTCTTTGAATTCTTCTATTATATCATCTTAATTAAATAAAAAAAATTAAATAGTTTGTTTGATTTAATAATCATTTCCATACTTTATTCTATCACATCAATCTTAAATTAATTAAATAAAGGTCATACACTTTATTAATTAATTGCCATATTCTTCTATTTGGATTTAATAAACAAATTCTATAGTTTGTTCTATTAAATTATTTATCCCTCTTTGGCTAATTTAAATAAAGGTATAAAGAATATTCCTCTATATTTCCTCAAAATCAAATTAGATATCCTATGTCTAATTTATCTCAAAATATGTCAAAATTAATTGATTCAAACTTCACGGGAAGTTTTGAAGATAATCTGGAGATAAATTGGAATTTCATCTCTCAATCCTCTTCCATCAATCCTTCCTATTTTCTTGCCTAGTATTTTCATGGGTAGAGACAATCCCCAAAATATTCTCAATCTCCTACATCTCTCACCATTCAATCCTCCAGATTGAATCCAAGCCTCTACTTTGTTGCCCTTGTGCAAAGATGATGTCGGGAAATCTATAAATACAGCTTCATTCAACAAAGAAAGGATCCCATATTATCAAGTTTGTGCAATCTTACTCTCTAGGAAATCACCCAATCATTCAAGCATTCAAGCATTAGCATCGCAACTTTATTTTCATAATCATTGATGTATTTAGTTTGTTGCAGCTTTCTTTTATTTGAATTCATGTCAAGTTTAGAAATCATCATATAGGATTAGTTTCCTATATTTAGCATCCCTCTCATTCTTAAGATTATCATTTTAACATTCACATTGCTTACACGATCTGAGAGCACTAGTGGTTTAATAAATCTTTGGAGATAGAGAGCAATATGACACTTTCAAATGAATTTTTGTTTTAATAGCTTAATTCATGATTGAATTCTTTGATATAATGTCGTATTAAGAATTATTTTTAGTTGTTTTACTTTTATATATTTCACACTTATAGTTTGGTGCCCACCCTAGGCATTAACCCCATATTTTGCAAATTATTCTGAAAAGTGTCACGTAGGTTTCTGGTGTGTTTTGTTTCAACGTTTCCATCAAAAACTATAGAAAATACATGGAAAACTATGGCGCTTTCGTGCTCTATTTCGGTTCATGCATGAAACTATAGCAAATCCGCTAAATTATTTAGTGCTTCTACTATAGCGCTTTCATAAACTAATTTAGTGCTTCAACCACATATCTCCAGTATAGCTGATATAGCACTTCCGTGAACAACTTTGGTGCTTCGGTACTTTATTTCAACGCTTTCAGTTTTAGTGAATCTAGTAAATACTATAGCACTTTCATTGACTATTTTAGCGGTTTTGTAATTGTTTATCTAGATCTGACGTGACCACAGCCAAAATTTCATTTTGATACATTTGGACTAAAATGAACCAATCCTAGGATAGTCATTTAGTTTAAAATTTATCAATCTTAGGGTAGCCATTTGGGTTTAAAATTTATTAATCCTAGGGTAGCCATCACACTTTTTCTATATCAGTTAAAATGGACACCATGATTTTTGTGAAGCAAAATCTTCACATAGATTAGAAAAATTTGTCTTTTGGGCTTAAAATGAATCATTTATCTATTGTGCTTGTGTGGTGAATAGGCTTATGCTCTCCCCTTAACTGGGTGATCAAAGTGCCAGACTCATCCTTTATTTTCATGCATATTTATGCTTTCATTTAAACCTTTGGAAGGCCTACCATAGTGGGAAAAAGTATTCACCCTATGAGAATAACCTAAGTGGGAACGCCTAAAGCCAAGGATTCCAACCCACTCTAATCAAAAGGCAAGGTGTTGATGAAATTCCAACTTGACGGTAGTGTGCAAGATAACCATCCCCAAAATCTTTGTTCTAAATATTGGGAGGTCTCCTGAGGGAGTTTATCATTTGCCACACTACACAGAAACCCTATCTAAGAGCCATAGCGTAGTATCCAGCCAAATCAGTAACAAGACATTGTAATACTCACAATGCAAGGGGAGGGAAGAATCTACCCCCAAGACACTCACCATATAATTTCCAAGGACCATATTCTTAGAGGATGAGAAATCCAATGAGTACGCACCTAGAAACGAGAAAAACATGGGCGCCCTCTATGAGGTGACATGACTTTGTGAGTCAACACAATTTTAAGATGTGGTTTGTTTAGTATAACGATGACCTTTTTGACTTTAGGAGTGAGTTTTTCTGAAAGTATATATTTGTTAAAACAAACCAATGAAAATCAATAAGGACCATTCATGGTTCTTGAATATACACTATATGTTCAGACTAAAAAAATTATTCTACAATTTTCTTGCTATGTTTTCAAAATCATTATAAATCAGATAAAAGATCATCCAAAAAACTGCAAATCAAATCAGGTTAGAAAAATTCATGATTCGAGAGTGGAAATCAACAAAGTTTGTCAAGAAAACAATCAAATTCAAGAAACCCAAGAGACCACTTGGTTACCAAAATCTTTTGAGAGAAATGTGCTTCTTATATCAAAGTCGAAAGATCTTGCTACAACATAGAACCTTCATTCATAGGTATCACGATTTTGCTAGAGGTCATACTACTGATTACATTGTGGAACTTCTTTATTCACGAGATTTCTTCTAGAGGAGAGCCCTCACATAGTATCATAATCATATTCAACACATACATTAGTCCTACATCCCACAACCAATGATAGAATATGCCACAAGGCCAAATTGAATTTTGCAATAAAAAGTCTTAACCATTCAAGTCCTGTTTTAGCACTCTGGAAATCTATTTCAACACTTTGGGACTTTGTTTTAGCACTTCCAAGAACTCTTTTAGCGCTTCTAAGCATTGTTATAGCACTTCCAAGCACTGTTATATCACTTCCACAAAATAGCGCTTCTGAGCACTATTTCAATGCTTTTGAGCACTGTTTTAGCGTTTCCATAAAGATAGTGCTTCCATCATCCATTTCAGTGATTTTAGATTCTATTTTAGCACTTCTGTGAAATAGAACTTCCAAGTCCTGTTTTAGCACTCCTAAACTCTATTTTAGAGCTTTCAAAATAGAGATTTTCAAAACATATCAGTTCATTTGTTTGTCATCTAAATGTAGATTTTTGTCAAAACAAAAATATCTTTTTAACAGAGTCACTGTCTAGAAACCAAAATAAAATAGGTTCCTACAAGTTTCCAGTTTTTTCAAGTAAAACATAGATCTTGCAAATCATAAAGTGTCAAATCAAAAAAAAATCTTGTTTATTATGCTAAAGTTTCATCATCAAGATATTATCATCCTATCATCATGAAACAAGGCATAGTAATCAAATTTTTAACCTAGTCTTATCAATAAGATATATCATCTTATTTGACTTTGTTGAAAATTCACTTAACATTTTCTAACATAGAAGATCAAAGTTTGGTAGAAAGAACAAAAAAAATGTATGCCAATATTCACCAGGTTACAAAAATAGAGGCTCTTGGAAAAGGAATTTGAAACATCAAATAGAATGACATAAGAAAATCCTTGGAATAGTCTACATCAAAGTGACAAAAATGAAATCACTCTAGAAGACATACAAATAGCCCAACAGGATCCAAAATTCCATAAATTCATGGAAAAGATCTTAGAACAAGATATGAAGAAATACCTCTTAATGTTGGCTAATCAAGTGCTAAGCTTCCCAAAGACTTTGACGTAAATCACCTAAGAGAAGCACCTAGAACAAGCAAAACTGAAATACCACAACACACACAAGGTGTAGATCCAGTTGTTGCCTTAAAAACCCAAATGCAGAAATTATAATAAAAAATACAAGAAATGACAAAAGGAAACACCAAAAGGTATGCCATAGAACATTTTTCCTTATCATTTTGACTCAACAATCGACATGATATATTTTCATCAACACTATGAATTCCCCAAGTATGACAAATACAATGGAAAGATAGATCCGATCAATCATATCCGCCAATTCAAAACCATGAGCCTAGTGTTTGCTCAAGAGGAAACTTACTTGATGAGATTATTCCCAAGAATCTTGGGAGGTTTGTGTATGGAATGGTTTTCCAAATTACAATTGAGAATATGAACCTTTGAAAAAATACTCAATAGGTTCATCTCTTAGTATTCTTTGAACATCCAACATGATGTCACGATAAAGGATTTGTATAACATGAAACAAAACAAAGGGGAGACATTCTTGTCCTTTTTACAAAGATGGTGTTGACTATTCGCTAGATATCCTCGCTCAATTCTCGAGGATGAGAAAATGGATTTGTTCATAGACAATTTGATGGATGAGATGAGTTACAAACTCAAATTACAATGTCCTTCTACATTTGAAAAGGTGATAGAAAATGACCTTAATATTGAAGAAGCGCTGGTCAAAAGAGGAGTTATTAAACATTACAACGACAAATCAAATAACACAAACTTCTCAAATCAATACCCCAAGAATGAAAAACTAAAATTTTGGCAAAAGAACAGAAATACAGGAACCAACAAAATGGCAAGTGATTTGCAAAATGTCAAACCAGTTTTCAACTTGACAACATCTACTTCAAAAAAAATCAAAACAATGATCAAGTAGTCAATTCAAATGTCATTCAAAATAACGAAATCACAAAATCTCAAACATACCAAAAATCATCAAACCGGTGTAGGTTCACACCTTTAGGCCAAACATTGGAATCAACGATGAAATAATTAGTCACAAGTGGTCTTATCACTATGCGGGAAGCAAGATTTTGGGATCCAAAAGTCAAACCACCATGGTGGAATGACACAGATTATTGCAACTTCCACAACAATAAAGGACACAAAACTAATGATTGCATGGAGTTAAAACACATAGTTCAAGATCTAATCGACAATAACAAGATATATGTAGAGGTACACCAAAACAATAATGATCATATATCCTTCAAGGACCCTTTACCAAACTATGACAGAGTAGCATCATCTTCTATGAATAGCCAAGGTAAAAATATCAATCATGTCTATGACACCATGATACTTTGTATTACTGAAGTAGAAAATTATAATACCATTGGTCATCACATGGAAAAACACAAAATCAAAGAATGATAGGACTATCAACTAGTAAATGTAATGACAAGGGGGAAATCCAAGGAGGTCTTAAAGGGAGTTGCACCTAAGAAAAAAACTCCACTTCCATCTCATTACAACATTTTCATTCAGCTTCAGAACATTCTAGCACAAATATCAATACTAGAACTCCTCAAACTATCACCATAACATAAGGAGGTTCTAGAACAAGCACTAGTTGCCACTATAGTATAAAAAAATCTAGATGTTTTCCAATTCCATGCTATGGTGGGGCATTTGACTACACCACAGTTTCTATCATTCTTTGAATAGGATGATGTGTCACTTAACCATCCCCATAACACCACACTCCATATTGAAGTCTTGATCCAAAATCATCATGTCAAGAGAGTCTTAATAGATGGCAGAGCTGTTTTGAGGATTTGCACTATAAAGCTAATCTGTGCACTAGGGTATTCAGATGATGCTATTGATGCCCGAAGGAAAATGAAAATAAAGGCATATGATAAGGAAGAGAGATTTTCTAAGGGATTGATTGTGTTACCCATTCAATTTGGACCAATGATGAAACACATAGCATGCTAGGTAATGGAAAAAGAGTTAACTTACAACATACTCTTAATATGCCCATGGATCAGAAAAATGCAAGCAGTACCTTCCACATATCACCAATACATAAAATTTCAAGTAAATGGTCAAGATGTGACTATATTAGCTGATTATAATCATCCTCAGCATTGTGACACACTTAGATTCTCACAAGATATCTTTGTGCCTCAAAATACAGAAGCATGCAGTTCACATTCATCAAATGAAGAAAAACGTCCCAACTTTGTCACCAAGTGGGTAGAGAAAAAGGATAAACCAAAAGATACAAGTCTTGTTAATACTCAATTAATAGACAATTCAGATTCCCAAACTTCTTTATCACAAAAATTTCAAGAATAGGTCCAGCTGTCAAACAAAGGAATGGGACAATATTCTATTAAGAAATCACTCGATCTTTCACAATTGATGCCATCTCCAAAGACATATGGCCAACCATCAATGATAAAACATCAAACATCAATACCTGTCATAGTTATAGAAGAAAGATTTGTGAAATTTAGTACTATAGAGGATGAATCAGATGACAAAGCTATCCTTGATTGGCTATACAAAGATGAAGAACCATCAACATCAAACATCAACATCAACATTGATAAATATGGAAAATGGAAGGCTATTCTACAAAAAATGGGTTATGAAGGACAGGGACCTATTGGAAAAAGGAAGGAAGGCATTGTAGAACCTATTCAGCCTCTCACTCTTCATTCAAAAGATAAGATAGGACTAGGATACTTAGAAGAACAAAACCAAGAAATGACAAAGAAGGTTGTTGAAAGAATCCTTCAGGTTAGAGATATCTCTAAAATGGATTCTAATGAATATGAATGGGATCTGTGTTCCAGTATATCTTACACAAATATCCAAATTGATGTAATAAAATAGTATGCACCTACATGTGAGGAGGGACAAAGCTTTGGGTCTAGACCATTCGTATCAGGACCACTAAATATTGATGACTCAAGTGGGGACGAACTAACATCAAGTGAACTAGAAGATCTTGAAGAGGGTACCATCATTGATCTTGACATCCCTAATAATGACTATGATGAAATAGTTGTACTAACCCTTACCCCCATTAACCTAAGTCAATCTGATGACTTCATGCCTTAAATCCATCCTGAACTTATTGAGTAGGAACCTGTTGAACCTATAAATGTACCCATATTTGCAAATGATGATGCCATTGTAAATTCTATATGTTGTGATGAACCTAGTACAAGTTATATCAATAATTCTCATAACAATACAACTCAGCAAGAGGGTGTCAAATCTTCTAGTTGCAAAAGTGAAAACAAGAATAATGGATCTAATGGTGAAAACCGTTCTATGGCAGCATTAGATTTTGAAAAAGACAAAATAAAGAATGCATCTAATGGTGAAAACCTCTTTGAGGTGCTGAAATATGGGAGATTTGACACTCTTATAGAGAATTAGCATGAACGGTCATCAGTTCTAGTGGAGCCAACACAGTTTGTAAATATTGGCACTAACGAAAAAGCGAAGATCTTACATATAGCAGAATCCATGACAGATCAAGAGAGACCTAAATTTATCAAATTATTTAAGGAGAGAAGCATTAACTTTTCTTGGTCATATTCTGATATGCCAGGCTTGTATCCAAATCTTCTCATGCATCCTTTGTCTTTTCCTACAGGAATCAATCCTCTCAAGAAAAATTTGAGAAAAATGCATCCCCATATCACATTAATGGTAAAGGTTGAGCTAAAGAAATTATTAGATGTTGGATTCATAAGGTCTATTGATTACGCCGAATGGATATCAAACATTTTACCTATCTCAAAGGTGAACAATAGCATCAAGATATGTACAAATTTTAGGGACCTGAATAAGGCATGCCCAAAGGACAATTTTCCATTGCCTAATATTGAAATCATTATAGATTTAACTATGGGGCATGCCATGATGTTAATAATGGACGATTTCTCTAGATACAACCAAATTAGGACAACTCTAAAAGATCAAGAGAAGAATGCATTTACATGTCCCTGGGAAACCTTTTGCTGAAATATCATGTTATTTGGTTTAAAAAATGTAGGGGCAACCTATCAAAGATAAATGACCACAATATTTCTTGATATGATGCACACCTTTATGGAGGATTAAGTGGATTACATTCTAGCTAAATCTTGTTCTAGGGAAGGACATCTTCATATCCTGAGAAAAATCTTCACAAGCCTAGAGAAATTCAATGTCAGGCTTGTTGATGGTGTTTTTATGCACTTCACAACACGGGTAATATGTAGGTGCATTACCTCTCTTGAAAGACAATCTTCCACAATCAAATTGTAGAACACTATCACAAGGTCCCTTGGATGTGAGGTCATGACGATGCTTGGAATAAATCAGTTGTTTGATGTGATTTTGCTGGAATCACAAGGCGGTCTTACGTGGTCAAACTTGTAGGAGAATTGGGTCAATGAATGGAGTTTTGTGGATATGGAATTGCTGCACCTTGCTGCAGGTTCAAGCAATAGTCTTAGACTCCATTTCTTTATTAGATTTGGCTTTATAATGTATAATGAACCTTAACATAGGTTGTTTCTAAAAAAAAGGAAAAGGGGTGAGAAAGAAGGATGGTTCTTGGACTTGCAACTACCAATGGACATTGATCATGGAGGTTCCTACTGTGGATAGTTTCCTTAAATAGAATTTCACTTAATCTGAATTCTCACAATATCATGAAATCTATGCTATCTTCTAAGGACTGTAGATATTCAGCATTCATTCACCATGGAAATGTGAATAAAGATAAATTTTAATGAGCAGCAATGAAATTCAAGTCTAGGCTATCTTTACACAGTCACCTACCAACAGCAAATGACCAAAAGTATGGACAAGGAAAGCATAAACACAACAATAATCTTCAAAACCAGTGACAACATACTAAACCTACCAAAGCTAATCTAAGGATACTAAAATAGTAAAGTAACTTGAAGCAAAGTTCTAACTAAATGGGGAAGAATCATGAAACATGTGGAGAAACCCAAAAATACACCAGAAAATGACTATATTTTCTATTATAATTTCTACAGCATGCCTTTACAAAACCTCAACTCTCTTAAAATGAGAGGAGGAGAGCCCTATTTATAGTTTCCAAAAAACAAAATGAGTGGCCAAGATTCACTTTACAATAGGGTTTCACCTACCCCCAAATATATTACATTTATAAATTTATTCTTATCTTTTCCCTGTTTTGTCCTCTAGTGACAACACTATAGCAATTTCATTGTTTAGCTATTTTCCCTTTGCTGTAGCTATTCTCTGAGGAATTCTTCATTGATGATAGGGTTGCCTTCACACTTCTTCAACACTACATACTCTACGAAGTTTAGGATCAACGGTTGGAGATTATCCATCTCCATAATGTCTAATCACAACACTTGGTAGCTCCATTCTTGGGAATTGCTGATGAGTTTCTTCTAGTCCTCTTCATACTTGGCTACATTATCCCTAAAAAGCTTTGACTACGTGAAGGAATGGGTTGCAAAACTCATAAAGTCAGTGGTGACCTCAACTAACATCCCATCTTCCATGGTTTTTAAGAAGTGGGGCTTTATGTTCTCAGGATTGATCTTGATTGTAGGCGGCTCATACCCCATCATCAATTTGATGTATCGAGAACATTCTTCCCTAGAATCCCTAGCCCATTTGATGTCTAGCGCTATCCACTCAATGATCTGCTCTAGCCTTTTCCTTCTATGATTGAAATCTCTCTTCTAGACATCCACCAACCAATGGTCATCTTCCTTGAAGGAAAGGTCCTTCTCCCAGACCTCACTTGGCAATGCGAGTATGGCCTCAATCTTTGGATAGATAGCCTTGTACTTTCTTGGGAACTCCTCGCAGATCTATCTCATGCCCTAAAGGGTCCTTTGTACTTTGAGGAACTTATTTGTTGTCCAGATAGCCAAATTGATGCCTGTGTTTCCCATGTCCAAGACTTGTCGAAACCAATTTTCCATAATCTTGTCTAGGTTTCTTCTCTTTTCTATCTTGTTGATCTATTCCTGAGATAGAAACTGAGGTGGGGCTAATGATGTCATGGGCTGCTCATCTTGGGATGACCATTGTTGAAAGTAGGTTGTTAGATCAGCCACTTGTTCCTTAAGCTCCTCCTTTGAAATCTTATCCTATTGGATAAGGTGTACCACTATGGCGACCGAATCCTAGATTTGATCAACCTTTTTCTCTCTCATGGCCACCCCCAAGTCGATGGTGGAGACATTATAAGTTATACCTTTTTCTCCAACCATCGGTGTTGCTATCTATACTGCCCTAGATCTAGAGGCATCCATAGTCACCTTCTATCTGATCTTCGACTTCTTCTCCCTCTTCTTGGTTCTTATTTGTGCTCTGGCCATAATGGCTTCCAGCCTTGCCTTGGGATCCTTCAAGGTGGGAGTTTTTTTCTTTAGCTATCTCTGCATCCAATCAGATACTTGGGGC
Organism: Sequoiadendron giganteum; assembly: GCA_007115665.2. Classification (NCBI taxonomy): domain Eukaryota; kingdom Viridiplantae; phylum Streptophyta; class Pinopsida; order Cupressales; family Cupressaceae; genus Sequoiadendron; species Sequoiadendron giganteum. Next base: position 572,248,478 of record CM021101.1, read on the forward strand.
TCCTCACTAGGTGGTTTACTTTGACTCCCACTATCACCTTTTTTGAGTTTAATGGACTTGATAAAAAGATCATTCTCCTTAGTCCCTGCATCCTCTTTCTCCTTATCGGAGTCTTGTTCGAGCATTTCGTGTCCAGTGGAGGACTCAGTGTGAAACTGCTCCTTTGGCAGATCTTCCTTTTTAGCATCCCCCTCTTCTTCATTTTGATTATATGCATGCTCTTTGAGGTTCTCCTCTTGTTTGTCCTCGTGGAGGGATGCTTCCTTGTCATGCTCTAGGGTCTGGTGACACCCTTCAGTTAGGGATTTTCTGCCCTCTACCTCCTAAGCAGCAATCTCTTCTTCTCGAACAAATCAATCCTTAGCTTCTTTATCTTCTATCTCCTTGAGCTGCTTGGCCCATTCTGCATTGAGCTCAGGGTCATTTGATTCTCTTATAAATTCAGCATCCAGTTTCTCACCACTCTCACTGGATGACTTGTAAGCTATCTCATCTATTTCCTAGCATTTGAACAATGGATGTTCATGGTACTCAAATTCCTCATCCTCTGGCCTCATTGTAGCCTCTAGATGATGTCGCCGAATCTCGTCTAATATTTGCATTGTCACCTCCATTTTTGGTGGTTTAGTAGAGGATGAGGGAGCTAGAGCGTTGGCCATAGCCTAAGCTATTGCAGCCTGAACCATCAAGTTAGTAAGCATCCCCGAAAGCTTAGATAGTATGTTTTTCATGTACTTCACAAAGAACTTCAGGAGGCTAAGAGCAGGCATCATAGTAATGGTAGAGGGAATGGAAGGAGACAAAGAGGAAGAGGAGATTAGCGAGGTCATGATGGATGATGAATCCATGAGGATAATCTACAAGATTGGAGGAGTGGAAGCAAGGTGGACGGAGATGTCCACCGCAGGCGAGGAAGAAGTGGAAACTGTAAGTGAAGTAAGTGGGGCAGGGGCAGCAATGGTAGCAATAGTGATGGTAGTAGGCAAAGATCTCAGCTAGTTAGATCCTGCTCCCCCTTTCCTATGGGGCGAAGCGTTGGGCATCGTAGTCATCACCGTGCTTCCAGCTATTTTTCTCTTCTTCTTGGAAGGCTTGGGTTTAGAAGCCTTGCAAGCATAGACCTTTGGTTTGGGCAATTATTCACTAGCCTCCTTTCTCTTTTTGATCTTGACCTCTAGTGGTGTGTTAGATGTTTCCCTAGTTGCGAGGGTAGCTACCCCTCCATCGGAGCCACTTAGTTCACTCTCCAGTCCCTTGAATGTCAAGGCAACTCCTCACTACTTCAACTAGGCCACCTTTGGTCAATCCATGCCCTTGTTTGGATCTCAACATTCCTAGTGAGTATGCTAATGTCATCAAGCTCTGGTTCATTCTAGTCAATCGTAGGCAGTGGAAAATTTGTGATTACATCATAGCCTAGATCGATCATCGTTTCCTCATCCTCCTCAAGTTGGTCATGGACCAGACACAATTTTATCCTCCACACATAGATGGCGGTCATGCTCATGTACTACCTCAACTGCACCTCAAGATCATCCTTGCAAATTGGCCCCAAAAGTCTTCAATGTTGAGGAGGTGGGAACACTCTCATCCTAGTGCATTCTTGATGTGTCTATACGGATCCATTCGAGGCCAGGTTGTATATTGACAAAAGTTGTACTCAGCTAACTCCCTTTTTGAATACCCCGCACACTAGGAGGTATGAATCTTGCACATTCCTTGGTCAAGCCCAATGGGGTACAGTGTGCCTACCAGATGCTTGCTACTTAAAATGCTATGAATGTGCCTTAGCTTCCGTGTTAGCTCCAAAAGAATAATCCAATCGTTGGGGTACTAGGGCAGCTTGTTTGGCCTTTCCATAAATCCCTGCACACAGATGTATGTGAAATTTGGAAATTGAATGTAGAGGAAAGCATGTTTCTTGAGGAGGGCTCTAGCACTATGAGAAACTCTCCTTCGAAAGTCGCCTCCTAGGGATCGGATGATGTGGGCGATGAATGCATCATTCATGTGACAATAATCCCTTTTGAAATTTTGGAGCATAAGGTGAGAGTACTTGTCATAAGTTTTGAGCTCTACCCCTGATGGATCACTGGGTACCACCGTCAATCCCTGATAATGGCGCCAATCAGCGAGGGAATACACCAAGTAGGAGGTCATGAAGAACTTGGAGGTCTTCTTCACAATTGTAAACTGCTCATGGAAGCAGTCCCTGATTATCTTTGCCCAATAGAATGCAACACCATCACCATGGAGAATCTACTCTAAAAAGTATAACATCCACTCATGGAAGAAGATCATAGCAGGAAGGCCCATTATTTGTCTTAGCAGAGTTACGAGGTCATGGTAATCCTCGAAGAAATTGCTGCGTAAAAGCTCCTGAGGAAGCTTACCAACACTATCCTGCTTTTCCTTTAACCAATACTGGTTGATTAGCTTCTTGCACCCCAAAGGATCTTGCTCCCATAGTTCCTTGCATTCCTCCATGGTGGGGGTCTCCATGGTTTTGAAGGTAGGAATGTGGAGAGTTGTTGTTATACCTGACGGGGACATGTCTGCAAGGATATTTCCATCCCGGTCCACTATAGTTTGGGTCTCCTCTTGATATGATTCCACACACACCATTACTAGTTCTAGGGCCACCAAGGCCAGTGGGAAGCCTCCAGCATTAGCAATTCCACTGTTCTTTATCAATTTTGCATTCTCGGTCTTGGGGTTCATCCTAACCCTTTATATGAATTCGTCAACATCGACCTGGCTGATGTCGGTATCTATGACATCTCTCTAGAGAGAAGTAACTCTGGACTGTATGGGGACCCCTTGGAATTTTTACTTCATCAGGTCCTTGTCCTCCTTGCCTCAAGGTGTCTTGGCTATTCCTTTCCCTTTCTCCTTGGAGGCACCAAAATTTTCTACATTGGATTCCATAAATCATGCACAAGGGACATGAATTAGTAACAATAATCATGACCAAAACAACCTTGGATGAGTCCCTACACAACAAGATTAGCCATGCAATGAATATTCATATTCAATAAGTACATAACACTTGACAATTCATCGTTAGAAAATAATATAGACAATCTGGGCTCCCAGGGTCGTAATTCCCTTAGCAGAATGTCATTTAAAAGGGAAAATTGACGATGGAACACCCAAAGGCATTTCCCAATATTGGATTTGGTCAATTGAAAGGTTGGTGTGAAGGAGGACCTAATTTTAGCAAGTGGGTCAAAATCCATTTTCGATTTGGAAGTCATTTGATTCTTCATTTGGGAGTTTGAACCTCAGATACAAGACAGTTGCTAGAAACCACGTAGGGCAGATGAAACTTCGAGCACCAGAATCCGGGTCTCAGATTTCCATCATTGGGAAGCAGCTACAAGTCAACCATTGGGAATGAAAAAATGTAAGCGAAATCCCAGGAGGGGAATTCCGAAGGACAATTCTTGGAGGAAGTTTAAAGGTTTGTGAGAGTCCAACAACGAATGGAGGGTCCGGAACTGGAGGTCAGAAAGTCGCCATGAATTTGCCATTAGAATGGCGAAATGGAAGCAGAATCTCAGTAGGGGAATTTTGGCAGTCAAACTCCAAAACGGGCCCAAGAGCTTGCCTAAATTTTGGTTTTGGCAGGCAGCGGACTGGTATCTAGGAGTCGGGAAGACATCTTAGGATGGCCATTTGGAACAATGAACTCAATGCGAAATTCCAAGGAAGGAATTCTGGAGGTCGAAGTCCAAGCTATTTGGATTTTAATGGGACTGATTGGAAATTGGAATGGACTTGGTGTGGTCAGGACCCAAGGTCTAGAAAGGCACATGGGGAAGGCCATTGGGAATAGCGAAATCAACATAGAATTCCGAGTGCCGAATCCCAGGGCTGATTTGATCTTTTAATTGGTTTTTGACTTTTTCCATGTTTTCACTTGGACTTCGTATGTTTGGGGTTCGGGGGTTGGGAAGGTGCTCAGGCAAGGCTGTATAAAATGATGACAACACAATGGAATCCCACGAGGGGAAGTCTGAGTGTCTGATCTTGAGGAGAACTTGATTTCTTGTTGACTTCTTGGATTTCAATGCGAATGTCAAGCAGCCAGGTTTCGAAGGTCAAGAAGTTGTCCTAGTATGGCTGTTTGGAACAGCGAGAATGACACAGAAACCTGCGAGGGAAAATTCGAATGTCGGAGTCCAAGGGTAACTTCACCGCATGAAATTTGAAGGTTCAGTTTTGAGTTTGCGGGTGGATGACCACAAGAAATTCTGGGCTTGGGAGACATCGGTGACTATTCCGGAGAATGGCCATGTAGAGGTGAAGTTCTAGTTTCAAATTTGAGGCCCAAAATAATTATTTTTTTGTATTTTAACTTGTGGGTTTTTAGCGGAGGGCATATTCCTACCTAATTTTTGCCATATTTTGCATTTTAAATTCTCTTAAAGCTGCAAATTTCACAAAATAAGGGCAAGTGGCGCGGGTGGCTTGCATACCTCAATATCCCAAAGATGGTTGTTGTTGATCATAGGGAGGATGTTGAAAAAGGAATTCGGATTGTGGGACTGAAAATGTTGGGTGGTTGGAGCTCTCCAAAATTTTCTATCACTCGATCAATTGACAATGAAAGTCTAAAAATCTGAATTTGTAGCCACACTCGCCATTAATGCAACATTCAATTCCTATGTATGGTAGTGGGGGTAGGTTGGTGAGTTTGAATTTGCGGATAGCAGCAGGAGGACTAGAGTTCAGGGCCTGGGAAGCTACCTGCTGCGGCCATTTGAAACGGTAAAGCTCGACCAAAAATCCAAAGTGGGAAACCTGACTTCCAGGGTCCGAGGTCCGGAAAGACATTGGACACTAGGCACTGGAAATAGCAAACCCGGAATGGAAACCCAGGGGTTCAGGCCTGAAAGGAGCCACAAATTCTAGAAAGGGCATTTCGACAAGGAAATCCCAAATTGACCCTAGATTTAGCATTTTTTAGAGGGGCGGTTTTGGTCAAGCTTACAGATATGACTTTGGGAAATGTGCTAACCTCTTTAGGACACAAAATTGGGCATGCAAAATGAGGTGAAGCAAAAAGGGCCTGGCAATCCAAAGAGGGAAGAGAGGGTCCCCATTCCGAATGGGGCATGTGTGCAAAAGGCACAACAAGGCTAAACCCTAAGAAGTGTGTCTTTGGGGTCACATGAAAAAAACTCTTGGGATACATTGTCTTAGAAAAGGGCACTGAAGTAGATCCAGTGAAAGTTAAGGCAATAATGGAAATGTTGCCACCCAGACACATCATCCAGCTTAGGTCACTACAGGGAAGGCTCCAATCAATCAAGAGATTTATCTCCCAGTTGGCAAACAAAATTCATCCATTCAATCATCTATTGCATAAACATGTTGTTTCCAAATGGGGTAATGGATGTGAAACAACATTCGACCAAATAAATAAATATTTGATGTCACCGCCTATTCTCATGCCGCCTACGGAAGGAAGGCCTCTAATACTATACATTGCAACAACAAATATCTTTTTAGGAGCATTATTGGTGTAAGAAGATTATGAAGGAAGGGAACACGCCATCTACTACATCAGTAGAACTTTAAATGGATATTAAATTCATTGAGAAATCTGGCTTGGTGGTGGTGTTTGCTACTCAATAGTTGCGACATTATATGCTGACTCACACAATCAGACTCATAGAAAAAATTGACCCCTTAAAATATCTTCTCAGTAAGGTTGCCTTAATAGGTAGACTGGCCAAATGGGTCATGCTTTTAAGTGAGTTTGATATTCAATATGTGGAAAGAAAGGCCATCAAGGGTCAAGCAATCATTGAAAATTTGGCCGAGGCTCCTTTACTAGATGATCAACCTATGACAATGGAGTTTCCAGATGTGAACATTCTAACAGTGACGCCACAACAATGGATATTGTATTTTGATGGACTATACACATAGTGAGGATCTGGAGTAGGGATTTTGTTCATCACTCCACAAGGACACACCATCCCAAAATATTATAGACTGATGTTTCAATGTACCAATAATGTGGCAGAATATGAATCATTAATCACTGGAGTCAAAATCGTAATTGAATGGAAGATCAAAGAATTATAGGTGTATGGGGATTCTCAACTAGTCATTTATCAAGTAAATGACGAGTATCAGATGAAAGATGAAAATTTGATGCCCTACAATAAAAAATAGATCATCTAAATATTTTTTTTTGTTAATGTCAAATTTTATCAAATTCCAAGGGTAGAGAATAAAGTGACAGATGCTATGGAAACAATTGCTTCACTCTTACAATTGCAAGACAAACATGGTCGTTGTTAGTTTATGGTAGAACAAGTATCATTTCCTTCTTATAATAGTTTGGAATCCAATACCATATGCCATTTAGAGACCATTGAGACCTCCATCTATGAGAAAACATATGCTTACCTAAAGGATAATATCTTCCCTCATGATCTTTCTAGGAAATAGAAACGCAATTTCATCTGCCAATCCACCCAACATGTTTTAATCACTGACATCCTTTATCATCGAGGTCTTGATGGTACATTAATATGATGTTTAGAACAAAATGAATCTGAGATGGCCTTATATGATGTTCATGAGGGTATTTGTGGCACTCATTCGAGTGTTATAACTATAGTGAAGAAACTCCTTTGTTTAGGATATTATTGGCCATGTATGGAGAAAGAGTCTTATCAGTTTGTAAAGAAATGCCAGAAATTTTAGATTCACAATAATCTGATCCATGCACCAACTCAAGAATTGCATCCATTCACATCAACATGGCCCTTTTGTCAATGGGGACTAGATTTGGTAGGAAAGATAAATTCGTCTTCATCCAGTGGAGACAAGTTCATTATAATAGCAACAAAATACTTTACAAAATTGGTAGAAGTTGTTCCTCTTACAACTATCACTGGAAAACATATCTCATCATTCATATTGAATTACATAATCTGTCGCTATGGCATACCTCAATATATTATCACTGATAATGGATGACCATTCAAATACCAAGATTTCCAAGAAATATGTGATAATTTTCATATCCAACATCGTTTCTCAACACCATACTATCCTTAGTGAAATGGCCAAGTAGAGGCCTCTAATAGAACAATTCTGAAAATACTCAAGAAAATGGTTAATGATGTTGGACGTGATTGGCATGTTAATCTTAATCCTTCACTATGGGCACACAAAAATAGTATGAGAACACCAACATGAGCTACACCATATGCCTTGGTATATGGATCAGAGGCCATACTACCCATTGAAGTAGAGATTCCATCACTTCATGTATCACTAAGAGGAATCATTTCAAATGAGGACTATAGGGTATCCAAACTTCAAGAACTAGAATTTTTGGATGAACATCGTCAACAAGTTCTCAACCATCTAATGACATATCAATAGTGAATATCAAGGAGCTACAATCATAGGGTAAAACCTAAAAACTTTCAAGTTGGGGATTTGGTCCTGAAAGGAAACCCTAGAAATCAATAGGATAGGGAAAAGAAAGGGAAGTTTGAACCTAACTAGCTAGGTCCCTTTGTCATCATATCAGTGTATGGATCAAGGGCCTATCAACTATCAATATTAGAGGGTGATTTTTTTGATGAACCTATCAATAGTATGCATCTTAGAAAGTTCTATACCTGAATTTCCTAGTGCATGGGTCAAACTTTTGGAAAATGGTTTCCTTGATGAAAACTTGGCAAATAGATGTCTTGGTATGGAAAATACAAAAAGAAAAATGAGAAAAAGGAAAATACAAAACAAAGAGTGCAATCAAAACATATGGTGAAAAACTTGAAAACAAGCGTCGTATGTGATTCTAAACCAGCTTTCTCATCTATTTTTATACATATCAGGATCATTTAGTCTGGTTGTAATTACCATTTCATAACATATCATTAGTCTCGCAATCATTTGTATCCATTATCAAATCATTTCACATAGGTCATGTCTCACTCTAGCTTGGGGTAAACATTTGGATATCAATGGGGGTAGAAAAACATCAGCTTCACCAAATGGGCAGACAATGGTATGACAAATACAACAAAAAAAATGATCAAAGCGCAACCTCAATCACCATAAAAAATGCATCAAACATATGTATCCTATCAAGAAAATCCAAAACAAAGTCCAAAAGTCATTCTAGAAAAAGTAAAACCAAAAACATAATTTTTTCCAGTCAAACTACGTGGTCTCTGCATGTGTAACGTAGGCAAGTATTATCTTCGATCAGCCCTCGAGGCCCCTAGGATAGGTTAGTAGGTCAGGTCTTTAGTCAGAAATCTCAGAAAATCACAAAAATAGGATGGATGATCTAATCTGAATAATGATTGAAACACTCTAAGTAAAAGGTGGATAAATTGTATTTTTGATTAATGGTTATCATTTCTTTGGAGTAAATCAATGATGTAATCAAGTAGATAAACAAGGAAGAATAATGATATTTTTATTTTTTGCTATTTGTACATTAATCATCTAAATGTGTGAATTGTCGGGGGATGTTCTATACAAATGTATCACCGATGATATTCGTAATTCACACACTAAAATGATTAATATATGCCTGTTTATGCAAGAAATTCTTAGGTCATCTTGGTTCAATTATACCTAGATTCTTGTGTTCACTTGCAATATCAAAAATCATGAAAGTAGTACTCAGGTTGTCATTGGTCTATCATATACCATTAATGCTTGTACTCACTTTTAACATCCTAAAAAGCTCTATGATGATACCAAGCACAAAAGTACTATTAAAATGACAATGGTTTGCATAAATTTTCATGTTTTTGAAAAGTTAAACAAAATTTACAGGGTGTTGTACCCAACACAACAAGCCACTAGGGCCAAAAAAGGACAAGTCTTAAACAGCTAACATAACCAAAAAAAATAGGAAAAACTAGAGACAGCCCAAAGGTAGCACATCAACAGCTGAGAAACAACTGATAGACTAGCACCAGGAGCAAACTAATTGCAATCATCCCATTTCTTAATCAGGATGTCCACCGCCTTGTCTCACAACCACTCTTTGTTATCTTGGCTATTGTTCCCTTCCAGTTCCTCTTTTATGGCATTTGACAAGGTACTCATAACAAAGTGACCCAGTTTCATGGTAAAGCGGGTAAGCCCCTGAAATATTTTATCTAGAGTGTCCAATCTCTTTTCCACCTTATTCGAATCCACCCCAACATCGATAGCATCTTGAGTCTTGCTAGGCTCATCCACTAGCGGCTACGGAGAGTGTGAGCCAGAGCCAAGAAAAAGGAGCTTGTTGTCCACCAAAGTAGGTGGGGGGCTCTCCTCCATCTCATCTTCAACATATTCAGACTCTTCATCCTTGTAACCCTTGCTATCTGAATGCTCCTCCTCCGAATCCTCGATGATTAACCTCTTCTTGTTGTTTTTTTCTAGCCTCCACAATCTCCTCTAAGCACTTTCCCCTCTAGTCATCTCTGTGTTCCCCACAACCGTATCCCCTCTAGAATCTTTCCTAACCATATTCTTACCCTTTCCATCTTTAATAGTCACTGCCTGCATGCATTTCTCCTTAGCTTTTTTTGAATTTGTGACAGAGGGAGTCATGGCAGCCTGAGTGGCTTTTAGCTCATAGAGCCCCTCCGCCACACTAGCATGGGCCCTTCCTAACCCACCCTTAAGATTTTTGGTGGAAAATTTGGTATTGGCATTCCCCATATTGTCAATATTAGGCTTCTGGGAAGGACTCTTGGACTCAGCTGGGGAGATATGCACCATAGATAGGGGTTTAATGTTCTTGACATAGATAGCAGTGATGGCTTTAGGTGGGCAGAGGGCAAGATGAAAGTGGTATAGGTAGAGAATTAGCCCCCGATGAATCGGGAGTGGTGGGAGGTCACATGGATTTCTACTAGCCGACAATTTACACTTGTCCACCGAACTTTCCAGATCCATCAGAAGGAAAAATGGAAAACTAAGCAAGCATTTGATGCCTAAGATGGTTTAACAGAGGGAAATGATAAAAGAAACAAGTTTTGAATCTAGCTTCCAGCGTAGCATATCTCATTAGTGCCATGCAAACCTGGTCCCATGGCTTGGGAAGTTCTTCCCTTTCAAACCCTGCCTGGTTCCTAACCGAGGCCTCTTCTCCTCTGAAAAATGCCTTGAGGCTCTCATGGTCAGGATTTTTAGTATGTTTGGGATATTTATTCCCCTCACACTGCAAACCCGTAGCTTGTGCAATCACCTCCTCATTGATTTCAAATGAAATCCCACCAATAGAAACCTTCCCATCCTTCCAAGAACAATCGAAATGGCCAGATAAAATGGGATCATGGTTGACTAAGCATTCCTTGAGAGGATCAATACCTCCCTCCACAAAAATGTACCAAACCAGAGGGTTGCTACAAAATTCATCACAATTTTTTGGTTCCGTCCAAATGTGATCACCACCCATACCGCCAGTCTACATAGAAGGCTCACAAAAATGCATGGAATACCACAAGTAGTTGTCACAAAAAAACAATCTCAAAAGGATATTTAAGGCAAGAAATGGAGCAGGGTATGAAAAATTGATTACAGCAAGGCAAATTTAACCCCGTGTACCATTCACAGATGTGGAGAGGAAATAAACCATAGTGAGCGAAGACACAAATTTTGAAGAATTTATTATTACAAAAAAGAAGGGAATGGTTGGCAAAGATGTATGGAAAGCACGAGACCCCATGTGAACGGATCGATAAACTAAATTTAGTAACTCTCCAGAGTAAGCCTAAGGAATCCCTTGCTAAACTAGCCTGCCTGAAGTCTCCAGAATGTAGCCAAATGGCATTATAGAAAGTCCCATCATTATAAATACGAACACTCCTCCAAATTCCATGAGGAGATAAAACAATAAAACCAATTCCCAAGAGAGTAGCACGCATAGTACGATCACACACCTGATGAGGAGTCACATCCATCCAAGTAACCCACATCATGCTGCCATAACTAGACATAAACTTCTCAAAAATATCCCCACCTTTCCAACACATCTTAATTTTATGAACTAAGGACATCCGACCAATCCAAAGTATAAACACGTGGAAGCACCAATCTCTACTCGTCACACTCTTAGTTTCACCAGGAAAGCTCCACCTATACTCCATACCATTAATGGCATATATCCACCAGCACACCCAAATTAGCCAATAGGCCCCCCAATCAACTTTCGTCATCCAAGAGTAGAATATCATTATACCTCATGGTAGCCTTGTCCGGCTCTATCAAAGTTTGAATATTTGGTAGAAATATTTCTTTGTTCCTCCAACATCTAGTTGAATCCCAACCCGAGCCAAGATTAGCTAAGGCATCTGCCACATAGTTGCCTTCTCTAAAAATGTGAGTCACCTTTTTTCCCCTTAATTTGGACATAAGGAAGCTAGCATAAAAAAAAAATTCCTTGGTATTCTAGCCTATTAATCTATTTTTTCCACCACATCCGTCACCGCTTTGGAATCTCCCTCAATATGGAGATAAACAATCCCCAGAGAAAAATTGATTTTGAGGCCCATGAACAGTGCACGAGCCTCAGCAACCAAAGATGACTGAATCCCAATCCAACCAGCAAACCTCACCACCATATTCCCCATAGAGTCTCTGATTATCCCACCTATACTTGCCCTTCCTTGGTTGCCTTTAGCAGCCCCATCAAAATTCATTTTGAACCAACCACAATCTAGACGCTCCCATTTGGTATTCTTTCTAGCTAAAAGTTTCGAATTGTCAAAGGCATTAACCTTTGGATCCCGATGCCATTCTTTAGCCATTTTAATTTCATAGTTCAACGGCCCGAACTCAAGAAGTTTTCCATCGAAGAGGGAGATATTCTCTTAAATGAGCCGAACATCAATGCCAAACACCTCCTTGGGGCTCCACTCAATATTCCTAAAAACCCTATTATTCCTCTCCTTCCATAAACACCAACCTAAGATAGGGGGAGTCTACCTCCAAATTTCACTAGTCAGAGGATGGAGAAAGGGTCCATTCCAACCCAGAATAAGTGGCAAAAGGTCTCTGCTCATAACCCACTGGACATAAGGCTTCTCAAAATCCATCCCCCAAACTTCAGCAGCATACAGGTAGTGTAACAAGAGGTGATTGATTGTTTCCTCCCCCTTCTTACAAAGAAAAAATCTATTGGGAAAACACAACCCCTGAATTGTCAAACTGTCTTGACTTAAGATCTATTATGACAGGCCGTCCACTAGAAAAAAATTATTTTAGGGATCATGTGACAGTTCCAAACCCTCCTCCAGTGTTCCTCAACATAAAATTCTTTAGTCAGTAGTTTGTAAGTGGACCGAGCCAAAAGATCCCCCTGCTTATCTAAAGCCCAAAAGAACTCATCCTCCCTATCATAGGAAGGGAACCTGATGCTGGAAAGAAACACCTAAACGGATCGAACAAGGTGGCATAGGTGAAGAGATTGAAGGAAACAAAGGGATAGATCTCTCCATCTCCTAGCCCCAGGGGGGCCAACCACATAGTCGCTAATATATAAACCAAAGAATCTCTAAGCATCATCCATCACCGCTCCAAACTCAGAAATAGCCAAGGGGGAGTCCAAAAGCTACACATCATCCCGGAATCTAATTTTGATCTCATTCCCATTTTCCATTTGATCCCTTTTTTTAGCAAACCTTGTGTGTTGCAAATACTTCTCCATATAACTTAACCAAGGGGATGAGGTTCCGAAAGAAAAATTATCAAAGGCCTATTCTGGAGGTACTTAGCATTCAGAATTTTGCACCAGTCCTTGGTGTTCCTTAATAGGTCCCACCCAACCTTGTCCATCAATGCTCTATTAGAGATAATAATCTTCCTTATACCGAGACCTCCACAGTTTTTGGCCTGACAAACCCTTTCCCATTTTACCAGAGCAATCTTCTTTTTTTCCTCAGTACCGGACCAAAGGAAATTCCTTCTGATTCATTCAATTATTTCTGCAATATACTTGGGCATCTTAAAAATAGAAAGAAAAAAGGTGGGGATACCTTGTATAGCTGCAATAAGGAGTTGGAGTTTTCCAACATGATTAAGCAAGGAGCCCTTCTAGCTAGCTAAATTTCTTTGGATCCTTTCTAGAATAGTATTCCAGAACTCCGAGTGAACCTCCTTAACCGTTAGTGGGAGCCCTAGGTAAACTGATGGGAGAGAATCCACAACACATCCTAGGATCGTAGTCACTCTGTTTTCCAAATTTTATGTTAAAATTAGAGTGCATTCATAATAAATTCTACATCTTCAGAGTGTTTATTACATCAAGGATTCCAATTAATGTTTATCTTTTCTACAAATATGATTGAGTATACTTGACATAAACCAAAAGTCATCAAAAAACATATAGGAGCATCATCTCATCATTGCAGGGCATTTATCATGTCATCATTCATGCATTTAACATCAAATATTGTGCATTTATTGTACCATATTTTGCACATCATATTATAAATAAATGCATCTTGTTCATTACACCATATCATTTATTACATTATCATTTTTAAATACATCATGTTCATTACACCATATCATTTAATACATTATCAACCATTACAAATTATCATTTTCATATACATCATTTTCATTATTACCATACAAAAATCATCATTGTTATTCATATATCATCCATAACGAAAATCATCATTTTTCATTATTACCATATACAAATCATCATTGTCATCCATATATCATCCATCGCAACATACATCACATATTCATACATAAGCATTTAAATTAGAAACATCACATATTCATACATAAGCATTTAAATTAAAATCATCACATAACATAAAATAAATGCATCCATCATAGAATCATAAATAACCATCATAGATCAATAGAAATCAACTGCATCATCATATATATCATCAATGTCAAGTATACAATGAAGTCTGGAATAAGAAAAGATACATCATAAAAAATGAGCTAACTCAAAGTGTACATCATGTCTCAAAATTCACAAAGAGCATCTAGGATCTGCTACTACCATATGGTGTAGGCATCATAGGACCAATACAACCACCATCACTAGATGGACCAAGATCTCTAGGATCTCTCCATGGAGGTTGCATGACACCCTCACTGACTATCTGGGTATGTGTCCTGCCAGATCTCGATAGGACATAACTAACCCTATGCTTTACAAGAATTGTATCATGGTACTGACCCCTATAGAATTCTACCTCTTGGCCAACCCGCAAAACCTCCCTCATAATCAGGCATAGAAGTACCATCAACTACTCTCTATAAGGTCTTTGTTGTCTCTTGTGCCCTCTTGGAAATCTATCTAGCACTATCCCTCTCTACTGTCAAGGTACCAACCTATGTCTGAACTACTACCAACTATCCCTAGACCTATGGCAATGCCTATGCATGAGCCTGTGCCTGAGTCTGCACAAGTAAACCATGTTCCTGCACTAACTAACCTTGTAGATTTTGTACCTACATTTGTAAAGTGGAAATATATCTCTGATGAGATATGACAGGAATCTCCACTACTTGCCTCTTGTGAGGCCTACTAGAAGACTGACCTACACTACCTGGCCCGACCCCTCTGCCACCTCCACCACCACCATGCCCATCATCACCACTGCTATCCTCACTGTCGCTCCCATCACTACTACTCAGCTCAGTATCGGATCCACTATCCTCCTTTCCCTCAACAACTTTGGCAAGATCCTTGATAGCATCCTCCTCCATAGGTAATGGTGTTGGCTCATCCAGAATGGTGATCCGAAGACATGGATGCAAATCCAAAAATGAGGCATACTCCTCTATCACTGGTGCCTCTGCAATATTTCAATGCATATCCCAAGCTAATGGCTGCAGAGCTTGGTATCCCTCCACTAATGTTTCATAAGATAAACACGGCCCCCACTCTATTGTATCACTCTGACATCAAGCATAATGAGCAACCCCCTAAGGCATGCACTACACAATACCATACTATCTATATACCCATCACAATAAAAATTTCTCAAGAACAAAAGGGGTCCTACTAATCAAATATAAAGAATCACACAAATATCCCATCACTACATCATCATCCTCCCAATACTCGCAATCTAGATAAGGTCGCCATACAAAACTCTCTAGATCATCCAAAACTCATCTCTAGCACTCTAACTTACCCATTCGAGATTGGGTAAGTCAACCTCTATAATAGAAAATATATGGTCTTCTTACAGGTCTATCAAGAATTAGAAATGGTTACGCAATGGAAAAATGCTCCCATGCCCAAACCTATAGTAAAGTCACCCTTGTTGATAGGTTGTGTCCTCAAAAGTATACAACTGAGTGTAAGTCATGATAAAGGTGGGCTAGCATACACATCATCTGCTCATATTTAGTCTCGTGCATGACCATGCTCTCAAGAATACAGCCCCAACCCATAGAGAATCCCTTTGACCTACGATCAAGACAAAGGAAGCCTCCAATGAATCTATCTAGCACTATTTGTAGACTAGTGTAGGTGTCAACTATCATCCGCCACCGAACACTTGGTCCTACAATATGTTGATCCTGGAATACTCTATGGAGTGCATCTCTCCCATCGACCAAATGTGAATCATAAACTATGATCTCTCCAATAAAAGGTATCTGTAGTATCTATCACACATCCTCTGGTGTGAATTTCATTTCATTGGTGCGTAGATGGAAGGTTTTATGATCAGTGTGCCACCGCTTGGCCAAGGCAGTAAGGACGCCCCGATTAATCCTAATCTAGGGCATATCAAGAAGAGTAGACATACCACATCGAGAGATGATCTGAATCTCATCGGGACTCAAATGAGGAATCAAATCAGCAATCCATGGAAATTTGTCTCGCATTTGGAGGTTACCCAGACACTCCTTTCATCATAAAAGGTTTAAAAATCAGTGCACTATGTCAAAAATCACAAGTCATTCTACTATCAGATCCAATCAAACTTTGGTATGAATTTTTAATCAAAAGTCATGAACAAACATCAACTAACCTCACCTATCATGAGGCTCATCACAACCATCATATAGTCTCACCTATCATGAGGTTTATCAGATATGAAATCACTCCTCACCTATCATGAGGATCATCGTTAATGGGATTATTTCTCACCTATCATGAGAGTAAGTATTATTGATCATCAGAATCAATCATTAGGGAATTTGGATAATCAAATCATACCAAACTAGAGAATGGACATGATCGAAATTGATGAAATCAAGGTTAACTGTGTCAAAATCTGCAAAACTGACATGGATGCGCTAAAATAGGTATCCAAATCGCTAAAAGTCAAAAGTGTTATTTCATCATCTGGATGAGCTAAAACAGGCATCCAAAGCGCTAACAAAACAAAAGTGTTATTTCAAAAAACCAATGCGCTATAACAGTCTATCAAAGCGCTACTTTAATCAAAGTTCTATAATAGAGTATCTATGCGCTAATTAATTGCATCAATGTGCTAGAAATTTCTAGGTGCTAAAAGAAAGCATCAAAGCACTAAATAATCCTATCTAAGCGCTCATTTTTGAAAGGATTAAACTATACTACAAAAGCACTAAAGAAATTAAAAAAAGCATTAATTCCTCAAAGCAATAAAATAAAAAATGGAAGTGCTACACCGGAGTGCAAAGCACTACAACATGACCTTGATGCACTAAAACTAAAAAAAGATGCCAAAAACAAAAACAAAAAATTGCACAAAAATCAAGAAAGCAAAAATTACAAGGTGGAATACGGGTACATACCGGAGGTCTGTAGGTGGTCAACCGCTAGTGATGTCGACAATGCTCAAACTAGTGGGTATGGTAGGGGATCAACATCTTGCTCTAGTTAGCTCAAATGTCTCTCTCACTAGGTTTCGAAAAGTCAAAAAGTAAAAATGAGGGTGAAAAGGACATTTTGACCTTATATAGGTTTGTCAAAAGGGATTTTTGAGGGGATTTATTTTACTTATGAAATTAATTGAAATTCATCCACATGATAAATTTTCTTCATCAAATGTCAGGAGATAAATTATTTCTTCATCAAATCTTCATCAAATCATCATGAAATTTTCAAAAATTCTAAAAAATCCAAAAAATATCTTAAAATCATAAATTTATCTCCCGAGGGGGCATATATCTATCATCACTTGAAAATCAATATTTGGGGCACATTTGGGGCATACTCAATTTTTTTCGTCAAGAATGGAACTAGCAGCAAAATTTTCTTTGAAGCAATACGTAAACACATCACTTCAAAGAGTGGCAAAATGTATTCACCTAAAATTGGTTTGGAGAATCTCATTAATTAAATACAAATTATTTGATTAATTATCCTAATTTCCTCTACTATTGAATAAATAGAAATATTTATTTATATAGTTCACATTCACATTCACATTTAAATTATTTTAATTCTTCTTTTATCTTGTTTGAATTAAATAAACAAAATTAAATAATTTGTTTGATTTAATTATCATTTCCCTATTTTATTCTATCACATCAATATTAAATTAATTAAATAAAGGTCATACACTTTATTGATTAATTACCATGTTCTTCTATTTGGATTTAATAAAAAGCTTCTATAGTTTGTTCTATTAAATTATTTATCCCTCTTTGGCTAATTTAAATAAATCAAAAATATTTAAATAAAGGAATAAAAAATATTTAAATAAAGGCATAAAAAATATTCCTCTATATTTCCTCAAAATCAAATTAGATATCCTATGTCTAATTTATGTCAAAATATTTCAAAATTAATTGATTCAAACTTCACGGGAATTTTTGGAGACAATTTGGAAACAAATTGGAATTTCATCTTTCAATCCTCTTCCATCAATCCTTCCTATTTTTTGTCCTGGTGTTTTCATGGGTAGAGACAATCCCCAAAATCTTCTTAATCTCCTCCATCTCTCACCATTCAATCCTCTAGATTGAATCCAAGCCTCTACTTTGCTGCCCCTTGTTGATGTTTTGCAACATCTAGACTATACTTCCAGCCTTGCACAACTTACAAGAAGAATGAAAAATTGAATGTAGCCTTTCGCTATTCAATTTTATATGCTTGAAACATCGAATTATAAGAAGGCCGACTTCATATAAATAATTGATGATCTTAATTGGGCCAACCTTACCTTGTATTTTGTAATTTAAGTATTTAATAAGGAAGGCTGACCTCCTTGTTGAGTTACCTCATCTTGTATATATATACAAGGTCATGTTTGTCATTTTATCACCCCCATTCTATCAAGAGGGAGTTCACACTTTAGCAGCAGTTCGATTTCAAGAAGAAACATATTCAGTTGTATTTACTTCATCTAGAAGAGGTGCTATTATTCTATGTATCAGATTCGCCTATGTGTTAGGCTTGAGTTGTAAGCAGAATTCTGCTACTATTGTTCATCATATAGAGAGACTATTTGCTGGGTTTTTCTCCCTCAAGAGGAGGGTTTTCCTAGGGTATCTTGTTGTGTTCATTGTCTTATGTGTTGCATTTTTTGTATAATTTCTTTCTGCATATCTATTCTTAAAACAACAACATGGTGTCAGAGCAGGTTTTGTGTGGAGATCTAGTCAGATTCAAGTTCAGATCAAAGTATCTTGGCATGTGTTTGTTTTTTCCGTAGGATCGGTCTTTACTATCATCATTACATTCTGGAGAAAGTCATCAAAACCTATGACGAATTTAATATTATTGGCCTGGTCCCTATGATTTCATTATTCACACCTGCACCTGGGCATTTGTCGAATATTGAGCATCACTCCCTCTATTCAATAGAAGTGTTGAGTAGAGTTCCATACTTTGGCATCTAATCATTTTTTTTTTTGGTATCGAAGTCTGAAGATCAGGCATTTTAAAGGCTGCCAAATTTTTTGATTTGCAAATCCCTGTGTTAGTCATCATCACCTGAGTCTTCGCGGACCTATGGCATCAATGCAACACTGGCATCTTGTGAGCCCTTTCGTCTACATGCTTTCCCGAGCTTCAATATTTTGCATGGAGTTGGGAAGGTCATCGGATTTCCTTGAATAGCATTCACGTGATCTTCCTCCAGCGTCGGGCTTTAACTTCGCCAGGATCCCTGTCAGACACTTATCTTTACTTGCATCTTAATCTGTGCTCTAACCTTCTAAAGCCATGCGACCTCTTGTATGACGGACGAGATCCTTATATCGAGTGGGGCACTCTGGGTATCAATGTTTTGTGACAGGAAATATCTCATTACAAAATCAAGTTATTAATAGTTGTGATGCATCTTCTGATCGAAGCAGTCTCTAGCTCTCACCTCAGATCTGGAGGTAGGGGAAGGTGGCACCACTATGAAGGGCACCAAATATCATTTGTCAGCCAAGCAAATCTTCTTCTCATTATGCCTTTCATCACTCTCACTTCTAGGTATTACTGCCTGTCGTGAACCTATGAATATATATTTCGAGCTCCTCTATTGTTGGTCCTATAATTAACATGGAAGCATCATATTACATCTGGTGGGATTGGGTATAAAATTCAGTACATAAGAGGATGTAAAGGATTCATCTAAACTAACAAGAATTTGCAGACAAGCCCTTGACAACATAGTTCAAAATAAAGAGATAAAGCCTCGATTCTTTGTGAAATATGGTTCCATATGCTAACTACTAGAGCAAGCAACAAAGGCAACTAAACTATGAGGCCTCAAGTGATCCATGCTGTGTTGTGAATCATCTTGAACTAATCCCCATTTGATAGCTTCTTCTAGTGAGGATGGGAGTGTTCTCATCTTTGATTTAGGGTGCAAGGAAAGTGCATCTGCTATTAACCTTGGTAGTGAACTGGCTGCTTCTATTTGCTTCAAGCCAGGGAATGATGATATACTATATGCAGCATCTAGGAACTCAATAAATTGCTTGATCTATGAATGGGGCCTTCAAATTAGAATTTGTAGAAGTACACATTTAATACAGAGGATATAAACCAATTATTAATTCTATAACATTGAGATAGCCTAAGCATCAAGCAATTTGCATCTTGGAAGATTGAATATCGAAGTCATACCAAATGAAGAAATGATCAAGCTTGGAGTCATAGCTTGCAATCATTGGGCTATATTGATGGCTGGAGATATCTCTTGAAGACAAAGTACCTTTCAGGTCATCATTGTGTTCAAACTATGAAGGGTACGGATTGATCTGAGCTCAAGTACAATCTATCACACTATGTCCAGCATTTGGACCTATTAGAATAGTTAAAAAGATAAGTATTCTTTAGTTGCTGAGTTATATCATTTATTTATTCTTTGGATCTTGTAATTAAGAGAGATAGTAGATTCTCTTGAATTGTGTTGTGTTCACTAGCATAAGATATTTGGAAAAATTTCATTCATGATATAACTTATATGATTATAATCTTGATATTTCTTTGGATAATTATGGATTGTTAGTAATCTCTATCTAAAATGCTTCCTGGATAGGTTTAGGGGGAAGAAGATGATAAGAGATTACTTAGTGATGAAAAGCTTGAGGCATCTTGTGAAGAAGTCATGTCAACCAAAGAAATGATCAAGAGGGAGTAAACACTAGAGGGACTGAGTTGGTGGCTAGAGGGAGTACATCTCCAGAAGTCTTCTTTGCAAATCTCTGAAGCCAAGATCGAGAGGGAGTCTCAGTATCAGTGTTCCTTTGTTTAATGAGTTCTTCTTTGAGAGAAGTTCGAGGTGAAATCCCTTGATAATGCAATTGTCTATTGAGAGAGAATTGAGGTGCAAACCCTTGATAATGCAACTCTCTGTTGAGAGGGAGTTGAGGTGCAAGCCCTTGATAATGCAATTCTATACTAAGAGAGAGTTGAGGTGCAAGCCCTTGATAATGCAATTCTCTGTTGAGAGAGAGTTGAGGTGCAAGCCCTTGATAATGCAATTCTCTACTGAGAGAGAGTTGAGGTGCAAGCCCTTGATAATGCAATTCTCTGTTGAGAGAGAGTTGAGGTGTAAGCCCTTGATAATGCAATTCTCTGATGAGAGAGAGTTGAGGTGTAAGCCCTTGATACTACAATTCTCTATTGAGAGAGATTTGAGGTGAAAGCCCTTGTTTCCACCCTCTGGGAGAAGCTATGGTGGATTTCATGTGTGTGACTCCATGACAACATCACGTGAGGGAATCCATGATGATTTTATTTATACAATATATGGAAGTAGCCATAATGGTTAATATCACATTGAGGTGATAGTCTATTTTGTTTTCATTCTAATATGATGTGTCCTATGCAGGTGGAAGTATCATTCCTAGCTGAGAGAGAGTGTTGATGTTTTGCAGCATCTAGATTATACTTCCAGCCTTGCACAACTTACAACAAGAATGAAAAATTGAATGTAGCCTTTGGCTATTCAATTTTATATGCTTGAGACATCGAATTATAAGAAGGCTGACTTCATATAAATAATTGATGATCTTAATTGGGATGACCTTACCTTGTATGTTGTAATTTAAGTATTTAATAAGGAAGGCTGACCTCCTTATTGAGTTACCTCATCTTGTATATATATACAAGGTCATGTTTGTCATTTGATCACCCCCATTCTATCAAGAGGGAGTTCACACTTTAGCAGCAGTCCAATTTCAAGAAGAAACATATTCAATTGTATTTACTTCATCTAGAAGAGGTGCTATTATTCTATGTATCAGATTCGCCTATGTGTTAGGCTTGAGTTTTAAGCAAAATTCTGCTACTATTGTTCATCATATAGAGAGACTATTTGCTGGGTTTTTCTCCCTCAAGAGGAGGGTTTTCCTAGGGTATCTTGTTGTGTTCATTGTCTTATGTGTTGCATTTTCTGTATACTTTCTTTCTACATATCTGTTCTTAAAACAACAACACCCCTATGTAAAGCTACTACCGGGAAATCTATAAATACAACTTCATTCAACAAAGAAAGGATCCCAGATTATCAATTTTGTGCAATCTTACTCTGGAGGAAATCATTCAATCATTTAGGCATTCAAGCATTCAAGAATTAGCATCATAGCTTTATTTTCATAATCATGGTTGTATTTAGTTTGAATTCATATCAAATTTAGAAATCATCATATAGGATTAGTTTCATGTATTTAGCATCCTTCTCATTCTTCAGATTGTCATTTTAACACTCACATAGCTTACACGATCTGAGAGCCATAGTGGTTTAATAAATCTTTGGAGATAGAGAGCAATATGATGCTTCCAAATGAATTTTTGGTTTTAATAGCTTAATTCGTGATTGAATTCTTTGATATAATGTCATATTAAGAAGTGTTTTTATTTGTTTTACTTTTACATATTTCACACTTATAGTCCCCTTTCATGAATACATAATTTGAGGCCTACAATTCAAGCATCCTTTTATTGTTATCACCAAATCCTTCAGGGCACTTCATATGTTTAAGATAATCCACAATATCAGTGTACCATGGTGTGTGATCAATAATAGTAATCATGTCATCTTCATTACTCAAATTACACACTTGGGAAGCTTCAATATTTGTTTCAGCCATTAATTTGGCTAGTCCTTGTCCTCTGACTAACTTGGTGATTTGGATCTCTATGTAAAAATCTTGAATCCTATTGATCCATCTACATCTCCTCCTAGTGAATTTAGTCTATACAAACTCATATTTGACTACAACGTTGGGGACATATATAATTATTTTTTCCCTTGCTAGATAGGGTTTGAAGGCTTTCACTACTTTCACCAAGGAATATTCCTATTTTTCTATAATATCATAGTTCAATTCTACTCCTTGGAGAGATTTTCTAAAAAATGATATAGGTTGTTCATGTCCCTCATCATTATTTTGTAACATTACTACAACAAGGGTGTGGTATGATGTGAATGAGAAGATTTGAAAGGGCTTACTGAAATTAGGGGATTTCAACATTGGTGGCTCCTTAATTTCCCTTTTTATGGCTAAAAATGCATCCAGTGCTTCTACAGTCTAGTCTATTTTAGTCCCCTTTTTCAACATCTTCGAAATGGGCTTGACAATTTCAACAAAATTTGAGATGGATCTTCTTACAAAGTTTATTTGTTGAAAGAAGAATTGGATGCCTTTAAATATCTTAGAAATAGGAATCTTATCCATGGCTTCCACCCTTTCTGGATCAATTCTAACTCCATCCTTGGACACCATATGTCCTAGCAAATTTCCCTTTGTTACTGAAAAATGACACTTTTTAGGATTCAAGGAAATGCCATAATCTAATGCCTTAACAAAGATAGTTTTAAGGTGTGCCACATGGTCTTCTACTTTATTCAAATATTTAGGCAATTCATCATAGTATAACCCCATTATTGCATTAATTAGATCAACAAATGCAATATTCATAGCTCTCTAGAAAGTTGCACCACCATTTGTGAGTCCAAATGAAATTTTGACATATAGATATGTTCCCCATGGTGTGGTGAAGGCTATTTTGTATTGCTCTAATTCCTAAACTTTCACCTAGTTACAGCCTAAAAATCCATCCATGATAGATAGTAGCTCACATCTGGTGACCCTCTGCAACATAGCCTCCATGTTTGGGAGTGGGTAGTTATCCTTAAGAGAGGATACATTCAGGTTTTGAAGGTCTAAATAGAGCCTTATGTCTCCATTCTTATTTTTGATAGGTACTAAATTAGAGACCCAAGATGAATGTATGATAGGCTTGATTATACCTCCTTCCCTGAGCTTCATAAGTTCTTCATGATTTTTGGGCTGTAAAGTTGGGTTTATTGGTCTTTTCTTTTGTCTGAAAGGTTTTGTATCAGGTTTGAGTAGAATTTCATGTTGGAATAGATCTTCCCTATATTATTTGAGATCATCATAAGACCATGCAAAGACATGCTTATATTTCCTTAATAATGCAATCAACATCTTTTTGATTTTTGGGGTTATCCTTTTCCTAATCTTTACCTTTTTTGGTGTCAATTCAGTGCCCAATTTAATTTCTTCAATGTCTTCACTTTTTATTAGTGTTTTTTTCATAAGGGCTTGGTCATTTCCATCAAACACTCTCTCCAATGTCACAAGTCCCTTAGGAGTCTTATTAGTCTCGAGCTGAACAAATTCCTTTCCAAATACACTTTGTTTTCCATCTACTTCTTCCAAAAATTCATTTAAATCAATTTCTTGGGCTTCATACTGATCAATGCAATGTAGGAACTTAATCAAATCAATATCATCATTAAAAACTTACCAACTATAAATGTTATTAGGGATTGCAGGTCTTTTTTCAAGCTCAACTTGTGAGATTCTTGCTAGAGTAATATCATCTTTCTTCAAAGCAACATTTTCCAAGAAATATTCGATTAAATTCTTGGATCTATCTATCCACTAAATAGAGAAAGCATAAAAGAACTCAATGGTATCCCATACAAAATTTCTATATTTCTTCAACCTTTTTTTTTGTTGTGGAATATTTTTACCTTACTTGTGAAATAACCAACTTAGAATCTCCAAAAACAATGAGTAGTTTAATTTTATGTTTGGTAGCCATGTTCAATCCTATAGGTATGGCTTCATACTCTTCTATATTATTTTTTCACTAAAATGTTAACAAGAATGAATATTTGAATGTTATTCCCTTAGGTGAAATAAAGAAAAATCCTGCTCCATTACCATCTTTACTACTTTCTCCATCAAAATACATTTTCCACACACCATGCTCATTCTTGAAAATGTCTCTAGTAATTGGATCAGTGTTTAATAATTCAGGCTTTAACTGTTCAATTCTAAATCTTCCTAAGTCTAAATAACAAAAGTAATTCATTTGATTAGGGTCAAAAAGTTCAATGACATGTTTAGATCTAGGTTCCCTATGTAGCCTGACCTCTTTTCCATTCAAAGGGATAGTAGCATAAGACAATTCCAACTAAATATTCCCTCCTACTGTTGTTATCCATTTCCTTAACAACAACATCCCATAATAGGGAGGAATATCTACCACAGTAATATATTTTTTGTGTGTTGCTTTTGGGTATGATACAAGTTTCAATTCTACATCCCATATCACTCCTACCATAGGAACTAATCTATTATCCTTGGAAAAACATTTTACATACGTGGTATTTACCCATAGGCCCAACTCCTTCATGATAACTAAGGGCATGATGTTGACTGTTGCTCCTGAGTCAATCATGCAAATTTTCACCATTTTATTGTTGATGACCAATGTGGTATAGAATGGATCTACATGGGTCAGATTATTTTTAAGTGTATCCCCCAAATATACCTCAGGTGCTTTCATAATTTCCCTTACAACATTTGCTTATTTCTTCTGATCTTCATGTTTTTGAGATGTATCAGTAATCATTTTAAGGGTTGTGTCTTTGAATTCTTAAATTTTCATTAGCTCCACTAGGGGAACCATACTTTTTGTTTGTGCCAATTCTTGGGCCATGTCAAATGAAGGGGTAGTGATTCCTTGTTCTCCATTTTCAGTTTTGGTAACCTTGTTTACTTCATGTTGAGTTGTTTCATCCTTTTGATTTTTTTCTAGCTCAACATCAGTAGTTCCCTTTTGGACATTCTCCTATGGTTTATTTTATTCATCCTTACATTGTTTATATGGGACATTATCCTTGTTTTTTTCCTCATCAATGAACATAATCCTTGGTGTCCCTTGATCTCCATCTATGGGCCTCCTTCTTAAATTGTATTTTCTCCCTTTTGTCTTAGCCACCGCTTTTATTGTGATGGCATTCTTTTCTTCTTTTGTAGGTGTTCTAATTTGAATTGGGCTATTGTATTTTATGCATATGATACCTCGTATGATTTTTCTTCCAAGTCAAAAAATATCTCTTGTTATGTATTCACATTGTACTTTTGATTATCAATGTTATATTCATATCCTTCTTCTGAAGAAGAGTATCCTTCCTCTTACTGATAAGACCTCCATCTAAGCATATTCATACTTTGGTCATCCCTATTTTTCTCTTGTGTCCATTCATCTTGACAAGCCCAAGCCACCACAAAATATTTAGGGTCATGAGGTCTGTGACAAGGTGAAAAACTTGGTTTAGTGTCAAGTGCATGAGCTCCATGTTTTATCAATGGGTAAGGAGTCTCTATCCAATTTGGTCTTGCTACTGGCTTTCCATCTTTCCAATTAGTGTTATAGGACATGTCATTTAATATTGGTCTTTCATTTTGTATGAATTCTCCTACCTATTTTGGGGATTGTTAGAGTTTTGGGGAACTCTACGGTTGTCTCTTTTTCCAATCATCCCTGTAGGATTTCTATTATTCTCAATGGTTAATGGTGTCTTTTGTGATTCAATTAAACTTTTGGGGCATCTATTATTGAGTTCATACCCTATCTTTGGGTTAAATGTATTCAAATAAATACTTAAGGCTACTCGATCAATCAATTTAGACCTGTAGACATGGAAAATGTACAAGCTTGTCTTGGCACACCTGATCCTGATTACTAATGGCATTTCCTCTTGAATCATATTCTCAGCATTTCATCGCATTCTATCTCTTAATCTAATGAATCATTATTCATTTAATAAAGTCATTCTCACCTCATTTGATTAAATTAATCAGTTTAATTTAATTAACCCTACATTGTTGTTTAATTAAATAAATCATTTTATTTAATTAAAATCTCTAAAGTCCTCCTATTAAATTAAATAAATTAAACCTTATTTGATTTAATCTAACACATTCCTTCTTTATTAAATAAATCAAATCATTTATTTAATGAATCATTTCCTCTCAATTTTTGACTTAAATCAATTCATAAATCTAAATCTAAATTGTCACATCACCTAATTCTTCATTAAAATTAAGCAAATCCATGATTAACTTAATCCTTCTCACTAAAATCCTCTAGAGAATGCAACTTGCACAATAAATCAATTACTTTGATTTATTAATTCTCTTATTTTCCCTCACAAAGCATCAAAAAGGGAATATTCCTCTTTTGAATTCAAAAAGTCCAAGTGGACTTGGTCCTTCCAACAAGGCATTAAAAGCCTCTTACATGTCTTTGACCTTGAGCCAAGTTACATTAAATTCATTTCTTTTCCCTCTTCAACATGTCATTTCTCAAGTTTGAAATACCACCTAATTGCATTTATTGGCACATTGGCCAAAGCTTGCTCATTCCTCATCCAATCACATTTGGACAAGTGGCACAATGCCATTGAACTATCTTTTATCCCACATTGCTTGTTTTCACTCATTCTTCCAAGATTGAAATCTATAAATTAGAGACTCTTCTACTCAATCTTCATCCACAACTCATATGCAAAGTTACTCTCTCCACATTGAGAGCTAATTTTGGAAATTTCACCCAATCATCCACCATATTTGAGATTTTGCAACAAGGTTATGCTGAAATCTCTATGGATATTTGAGCATTTCTCTCATTTGATCAAACATTGCAATTAGGAATTGGGAAAGGGCCAATTGCAACATACCATTGGCACCAATTCCCCCATGGAATCAACATGCTATTTGCTTAATTAGGATTTACATAAGTTTTCATTTCTTATTGTGTTCTTCATTTCCTAATATAAGTTTTAGATAGATGGATTTCATGGGGAACCTCTCATGCTTGTTTCAATGTATTTGATCTAACATACTAATCATGTTTGTTGTTCATGTCATTTTGTAGGTTTAGGGGTTCACATTTTGGCACTAGAAGGAGGGCAACAAGTTGAAAAATCAAATCACGTTTTCAAATTCCGTGGTTTCTAATTTTGTGTTGCAGACACAAGCAAACTAGCCCGCGCAGTGCCATATCACGCTGCCCTCAGTTCCACGACGCAATATCCCGTCGCCTTCAGTTTCGTGGCTCCCTATCGACCTGCGGTTATCTTGTCCAAACTATGCTATGGGAATTCTCGCCTGTCTATTTTTAAATTTCTTAACCTCGTCGTGTAGGTCCTAACTCCGCCGCCTTCACCACCACAGCTCTATTTTGAACCGCGTTTCCTCCAAACTCCACCATGCCACTATTCCCGCTTATAAATTTTAAATTTCCAAAGTAAGCCGCCTCTAAACTGCACTATAGACCTCTGTCTCACCACTTTTGTGCCCTCTGTTTGTGTAGAGCGGTTCCCAAAGTCACCCGCATGGTGCTATATAGCACCGCCTATCTTCCAAACTCAACCGTGGGAAGACAGTAAAATTTAAATCAACATGTGCTTTCTAATTTCAAGATTTTTTAACCTTTCAATTTAATTTCCCATCTTTATAGCTCTCTATTTTACTGTCATTTTGCAGGTTGGAGCAAAGGAAGGAGTCATTATGACATCATGTTTACAAGCCCAAAGTGTTTCTAAACACTAAAAGTGTTCTTTAACACTTTTTGAGAAAAAATTTTAATCTTTGGCCTTGGGAAAAATAATTTTACTTTGGGCTTTAAAAAATGTTTAAATTTTCATGTTCATCTTGTGCAAAGTGTTTCTAAACACTTAAGTGTTCTTCAACACTTCTTGAAAATTTGTTAAAATATTTGACCTTAGGCTACTAATTTTTCATTGGGTTCTAAAATGAACAAACAAACTTTGTTTTTTAAAGTTGCCAAGGGGCTAAAAAGAATTTTAGACATTTACTAGTTTTCAATTTGGATTTAAAATTGAACAAGACAAACTTCAAATTTAATCTTGGTGCTTCTAAAATGAGCTCATCATTGCTTTGAAGGTTAAAATTGAACATGTGTCTTTTATGTTTTGCAAACTTTTTAAACAATTAATATCATTAAAATTCGTATGCGCTTCTCTCGTGCTTTATAGCGATCTTGAGAATCAAAAGCATTTTAGTGATATTAACTTGTCGAAAAGATTGCCTCCACATTTGATTTGGGCACTTAAAATTGAACAAAGCATGCGAGTGTGAGCATGATATATTGTGGAGGTTCTCCCCTTTGTTTTTCAACAAGGGTTGTGTGAACGATGGGATATGTTAGCTCGCTTTTGTTAACTTAGAGGGCCTACCTTGTGGGAAAACGTAATCACCCAACCGGGAACACGCTAAAGCCAAGCGACTTCCACCTGGGATATAAGTGTGGATATTGGAACAAAGGCCAATATCACAGGGATTATTCTGACGAGATTGATAGCAATGGACTCTCACCAATGTTGGATAATCCCCCACGAACGGAATGCCCGAATTAGAACCCCTTGTTTAGAAAAAGGCCAAAACCTTGTCTATCTTGTTGGTGCAAAAGGTTTTGTCCTTTGAAGAAGCCCCAATAACATGCGGTCTTGTTGTGGAAATGGAAGGTATGCCATGGGAGATTTGTGGGTACTAATGCTTGGCTGACCTAAATAAGTGAGTGTCGTCAAGGGGAGCTAGTGTGGTCAAGCATTTAGCCATTTGCATAAGATATGCGCAGCTAGATTTATCCAAGTGGGAACCCAACAAGGTATTGCCCCATCAACCTAGGAGTGTAAAAGTGCTTGGAAAGAACACATTGCTTGATCTTGGAAACATTTTAAAAATGGACATACACAAAAAAACCTTGAAATTTCAAACACCTTGTGGGAAACAAATACCTATTGACGAACTTTCCCACTCTTGCTTTCCCTAGGAATCACATTCCTAGAGGTTTCTAAGTGTACAAGTTCTACCATCATTCGTTTCCAATAAGGATAAACATAGGGAACTTTTTCCCTATTTTCCTTGATTTCCACACAAAGGACCTTGTGGGATGAGAAATAAAATCGGACACTAGACATATAGTTTGAAAACCTAAGCAAGCAAGTGTCATGGATAAAAAGAACCTCATTTAACCAAGATAAAGAGACAAATTAAATTTTCACATGTGTTGTTTCCAATGATTTCCCGAAAGATTAAAATCCCAAAGCCAAATTTCAAGAAAGTCAGTCTAAAAATCTGTGAGCAACGCCTTGAGATGCTCCTTGAAGTAAGGGAGAGACTTGTATACAATTTCTACAAAAAGGCCTCAAGGAACAGTCCCACATTGTATGCATTTTATTGTCAACAAAATCCTGAACTTTTTCAAAGGTTTGCATTTCTCCCATAGGAAGTCTAGTGTGTTCTTCAATATCGAGGTTTTGTAGAGAGAGTCACATCTAGGTTAAGGTTCAAGATCAAAGTTCTCATCCATTCCTCCATCAACCAAATATCATTTCATCATCAACCCCTTTTTGAGAACTCTAGAATCAATCATCACGCTAAACTTAGATGGCTAAATCAACATCATCATACCTTGGCTTAACACACTTAGCCAACTTAGTCTTAAAACATTGGACAAATTTTCTTCGAGATAACACAACTTCTTAAAGTCTATTAGTTCTCAATCACATTGACATAGCACACTTTGTCAATTCATCCATTTGTGCAAGTTCCCTTAGGATAACACAACTTCACAAACAATCTTGTTTGACTTAATTCATCTAGTCAAATTATTACAATCAATCAAATCAAAAGCCCTTACAAGTTTAGCACATACCTTCAAAAAAAAAAAAAAGCTCTTCAAAAAAAGGTTTCAGTCACTCATCTTATCCATTTAAACCATCACCATTATCACCATCTTTTATCTTTTAGCTTCCCTAGTTCTTCTCTTTTGGACCTAAAGGATTAGGATCGAACAAATCCCTATTTTTTATGGTCCAAACAAGATCTCAATACAAGGACATGGAAAATATCAGAGAAATATCAGCTTCTATGGACATGAGTCATCTAAACACCAAAGTGAACCTAGCAGAATCAATCAATCCCCCAAGCAACTTTCCCTTATCATCACAAAATCCTCATGAGGAGAGTCATCAAGAGGACAACACAAATTAAGACATGGGGATGACACCAAATGAAATCATGGAAATGGTTCAAAATCTAGAGAACAACAAAGTTGTTAGTGCTATGTTTAAATACCTAAATATGATAGCAAGAGGAGGGGTAATGCCCCCTCCCGACTTTAACATAAGCACTAGTACAGATACATCCCCATTGTCAAACATCAATCTAGAAGTTCCTTGCACCACATGAATCATCACACCAACTTCCCTAAATGTGAACAAGGGGAGTGCCATGTTCCAGGAATTGCAAAAACACCACCTTGTGGCTAATAAAGAAGCAATAATCACCCCCACACCAACTATATTTATTCTGAAAAACCCATCTCACGCATACATCCCACTCACATTTCATAACCCCACTGGATCATCCACATTTCATGCCACACTAGCCTATCAATTGAAGATACCAACTGCCCCACCACATGAGGAAGTTGGATTTTTTGAAATGACGGAAGCTATAAATCCTTTCTCATTCCAAATTGGTGCATCATCCCTTCCCCCGCTTTGTTCCACATCCGCATGACCTCTTGGAATAGGTTTTCCACCTTTACCCATCAAAAATTTTGCCAATCCAAGTAATCCAACCACCACTTTGAACCCGCTTCTTTTGCCCATATCCTCACAAAAAATTGCAACTATTCCCATCGCCATGGTTAATACATCTATTGGTCCTCAAGTCTCCCAAAGCATGCCTCCTCAAGGACCAATCATCTCAAACACCCCCCCGACAACCCAAATCACAATCACCACCAGAACCCCTCCACCCGCCACGACAATTGGCATGATTCCTACTCCACCACCAATCCCACCAAAAGCCAACACAACAAATTCATTCACCACTCTAATGCAAACCTTCCAAAAGGAAAACCAACAAAGAGTACTACAACAAAAGCAGCAAGCTCATGCCCAAGTGCAAGCTCAAGCTCAAGCTCAAGCCCAAGCACAAGCTCAAGCCCAAGCCCAAGCGCAAGCTCAAGCTCAATACCAAGTGCAATTGCAAGCAATCCATCTACAAGCCTACCAACAAGCCCTGCAAGACTTTCAGGCACAAAATCAAGCTAAACAACAAGCTTTATTGGCACAACCGCAGCTCGACCAACAACAAGCATTGTTGGTGCAATAGCATCTAGATCAACAATAAGCGTTACTAGCTCAACAACAACTTGATCGACAATAGGCTTCATGGGAACAACAACAGATGGACCAACAACAAGTGCTATTGGAACAGCGACAACAAGATCAACAATAGGCGTTGTTGGCACAAATGCAGGCTTACCAACAAGCCTTAAATGCACAACCAAGCTTACAGCAAATTCCCACCAGTACTCCTCCCACCACGCGCACTCCCCAAATGCCTTATAACTCATTCATCCCACCCCCCGATCCAAGCAAAGATGTCACAACACAAATCAAACTACTCTCGCAGCAGGTGTTGGACTTGCAAGCAAGAAAAACCACAAGGACACCAGGCAACTTGTGCCCTTATCCATTTGATAGAAGTCTCACCATGGTATCATTTCCAAAGGGATTCGAGATCCCCAAATTTAATAAATACAATGGAACAGGAAACCCTGAAAACCACATCAGGGAATTTTAGGTGCACTGCATGGAAGTCGCATATGATGACACATATCTAATGTGGCTCTTCCCCCAAAGCCTAACTAGTCCAGCTATGGAATGGTTTTCTCACCTACCCACAGGCATTAAAACATTCAAGGAAATAGTGGAGGCTTTCCTTAAAAATTACGCTTTTAATATGGGTCCGGATGTTAGTTTAGAAGAACTATCTGCACTCAAACAAGAAAAAGGAGAGTAATTCGCATCCTTCTTGAAAAGATGGTGATCCAAGGCCAATCAAAGCAAGTGGACTATGCTAGAAGAACAACAAGTCTGCACCATCATAGCCAACCTTGATAAAAACTTGTAGTTCTACTTGAAAATGTAGTGCATCACATCATACAACCAACTAATTCCAAAGGCGCTCAACATTGAAAGAGCCCTTATGGCACGAGAAGGCGCACCAACATTCAATCCACCACAGGATAACCACCCATCTAACAACTACAATGATAAACCTTAAACATGGTCGAGGAAAAAAAATATCATGAACGACAGCGTGGTCGATGTTAAGGTAGTCATCAGTGCTCCTAAGCAAAATATCCAAAACCATCATCAACCGCAAAATCATAATCATAATAATGTACAGACTAATGCGGTAGTGGCACAACAACCTTCCACCAGTCAAGTCAACAACATGGGTAATCAAGGAGGACCAAATCCCTGCAACAAATTTCCCCCCAAGAAGAAGTTCACAGCCCTTGGTGAATCGATTGAGTCTATCATGAAGAAACTGGTCAAGGAGAACCTAATCAAGATCTCTAACTCCGAACAATACATGGAGCCCATGACCAAACCGCCGTGGTACAATGAGAATCTCATGTGTGACTTTCACAAAGTCAAAGGATACACCACTGCCAACTGCATGAGACTCAAGAATATCATCCAAGACCTCATCAAGGATAAGGTCATCAACATCGAGCAGCCGACCAAAAACCAAGACCTAAAAATCTACACGAATTCGATGCTGAATCATAATGAAGGGAACAATCAGGGAAATAACCAAGGGAATAATAAGGGTAAGCAAAAGTATGCTAGTGCTAATCTAGTAGACAAGGAGATAGTTGGATGTGTCAACAAGATGGTTACTATCATAAATATCAAGGCAGCCAACAATGATTGTGGAGTCACCACACGAGGTAGAAAGGTTACCATTGTTGGGGCACCTACTAAGGCCCCCATTACCAACACAAAGGCCATCCCTTATGACTACAATGTAATTGACCAGTTGAAAAGAACACCTGCACAAATTTCCATCATGGAATTACTAAAAATCTCCACTGCCCATAGACAGATCGTTGATGAGGCACTAGCTGCATCTACCATTGTTGCCACCCTTGACACAAAACAATTTTAGGCTATGGTGGGTAACATCGTTACCCAAAATCTCATCACATTTTCTAACCAAGATTTCCCCCCACAACCATCTCATAACCGCACACTCCACCTCCAAGTCCTAATCCATAAAAAGAAAGTCAAAAGGGTCCTGGTAGATGGTGGTGTAGGTCTTAATATTTGTTCGCTGAAACTCATAAAAAAATTGGGATTCGCTGAGGATTCCATCAATAAGAACAAAAGCATCATGATAAGAGCATATGATGACCAGAAAAGAGTGTCTCAAGGCACTATCAAGATCCCCATCCAAGTGGGGCCAGCAACCATGGAAACAACCTATCAAGTTCTTGACCTTGATTTACCATACAACATCCTCCTAGGACGCCCATGGATACATGGAATGAAGGCAGTGGCATCAACCTATCACCAATGCATTAAGTTCTCGTATCAAAATGAAGAGGTTACTATACATGGGGATCACGAACCTTTCGCCTATTGCAAAAACTTGGAAGCCAAGTTTTACAAGATCCCTCAAGTACCTAAAAATGATGAAGGACCCTCCACTTCATACATAGACCCAGCTAATCTTGCCTCCACTTCTGTGACAGAGACACCCACCATCCCCAACATATCTGAGATCAAGAATATGATACAAGACAATGGATGCAGTGATTATAGAATGAAGAGAAACACTTTTGTTGTAGGAGAGTTACCACAATCGATTCAAACACCTATTCACACTAGAACGAAACCTATTGGATTCCACCATTGGGGGGATCTCAGTCAAGAGAATATGGATGAGGAAGATATCACAAACACTCTATACCAAGATGAAAGACCCACTCCCACCCTACCCATGGAGGAAACAAACAAAGGATTACAAATGATGTTCGGCATGGGCTATAATAGGAATAAAAGCCTAGGAAGAAATAGTTATGGATGGTTGGAGCCCATCATTGTAGAAAGAAGAATGCAAAACCTTGTCCTCGACTGTACCCCTCCAAGTATAACCGTGCATGGCAGAAGTGTTCCTAATAGGGCAGTCAGGTCCTCTCCTCGGGTCTTGGCAACTAACCTTAGATTACCTGTGTCCACAAGCCTACCTCTCGATAACTTCACATTTGACATAGCTAAGGTTTTTAGTAGCAGTGATGACGATGACACCATAGGTGGTTTACCTAGGCTCTTTGAAGATTCCACCCTACTAATGATTATTGCCTCACCTGCTGAGCCAATCCAACGAACCCACCAAATCCATTTAGTATACCCCCAACTCATCGATCACGACCAATGGGGACTGCCAATTCTAGACTCATTCGAAAACAATGAGGCTCTCTCGGAATTCATGGGACTAAGGGATACAATCCTGTGCGAAGATCACAAGGTTGGATTTAGCATCACATTGGATACACATGCATACTATGGGGAGATGATTGAGTCCTTTAGTCGCAAAAGAAAAAGATCAAGAATAAGCTCAGAGTTATTGAGTGAAAACCACACTGTGGCACTCTCTAACCATAAAATAGTAAAAATAAAGGATGCATCCGATGGTGAAAACCTCCCCGAGGTGCCAGAGGATGAAGGATTCAATCTCCCCCCTACTGCTCTACACCAAGAGAAGTTAGCAGTATTGGCAGAACAGTGCAACCCTGTCAACCTAGGAATGGATACAAAGCCACAAATCATCTTCTACACAGAATCCCTTCTAGAAGAAGAAGAATAACAATTGGCAGCATTCCTAAAGGAAAGAATGGTGAATTTTGTGTGGACCTATGTAGACATGCTAGGCTTGGACCCTGAAGTAGTAGTTCATCATTTGGTTGTTTACCTCGAAGCAAAACCAGTCAGACAAAAGCTAAGGAAAATGCAACCACAAATAGGCTTGCTTGTAAAGATTGAGTTGCAAAAACTTCTGGATGTTGGCTTCATACACCCGATTGACTATCTAGAATGGGTATCTAATCTTGTGCCAGTCTCAAAACTGAAAGGGGGCATCCACATCTGCACTAATTTCAGAGACCTAAACAAATCATGTCCCAAGGATGACTTTCCACTACCCAACATTGACATGATAGTGGATATGACAGTCGGACATGAGATGCTCTCCCTAATGGATGGCTTCTCAGGGTACAATCAGATAATGATCACAAAAGAAGACCAACATAAGATAGCATTCACATGTCCTTGGGGCACCTATTGCTAGAACGTAATGCCATTTGGGTTGAAAAATGCTGGAGCTACATACCAAAGAGCCATGACATTAATCTTCCATGACATGATCCATAAAATAGTTGAAGATTATGTAGATGAAATACTGGCTAAATCAAAGAAGAGACAAGACCATATAGCAACTCTAAGTGCTATCTGTGATAGGCTCGAACAATATAAGGTTAGACTCAACCCGAAGAAATGTGTCTTTGGGGTACAATCGGGAAAGCTGCTAGGATACATAGTTTCAATGAGAGGAATAGAGGTGGACCCTACAAAGGTAAAAACAATCCTTGAAATGGAAGCACCAAGAACATTAAAACAACTAAGAGGATTGCAAGGTAGACTCCAATCCATCCAGAGATTCATAACACAATTGGCAGATAAACAGATTGCCTATTCACACCTACTTCACAAGGGAGTAGCTTTCAGATGGGACAACAAATGCGAGTAGGCATTGAGCAAAATAAAAGAATATCTACTTACACCACTTGTGTTGATGCCACCAACTATGGGGAAATCATTAATCCTATACATCTCGGCAACAACAGTCGCCCTGGGGGCCCTTTTAGCCCAACATGATGAAAAGGGAACTAAGCGGGCTATCTACTACATTAGCAGAAAAATGGTGGGACATGAGCTCAATTACACGTCAATAGAAAAAACTTTCCTAGCACTGGTATTTGTGGCTCAAAAATTCAGACACTACATGCTAGCACACCAAATCAAGTTGATTGCCAAAATAGACCCTCTAAAATACCTATTGTCAAAAGCAGCGCTTACAGGTAGAATGGATAAATGGGTAATGATATTATCTGAACATGATATCGAGTATATAGAATGAAAAGCCATAAAAGGACAAGTCATTGTGGAACAGCTGGCAGAAGCTCCCCTCTACACAGATAACCCACTCATATCAGAATTCCCAGATGAGTCCCTTTTTAACCTTGGTGCAGCAGAGCACTGGAGGTTATACTTTCATGGCTCTCACACACAACTTGGATCAGGAGTTGGTGTGTTCTTCACCATGCCACAAGTAGACTGCATACCTAGATCATACAAGTTGGCATTCCCTTGTACTAACAATATTGCAAAATACGAGGCTTTGACCATAGGCCTCAAAATTGCATCACAATGGTGAATCATGGCATTAAAAGTCTATGAGGACTCATAACTTATCATCAACCAAGTCAGCAGTGAATACCAAATAAAGGATGATAAGCTCACACCATATAAGAAGGTGGTAGAAAGCCTCAAGGAATCTTTCATCAACATTTCCTTTGAGCAGATACCAAGGACAAACAATAGAGCAGCC
This sequence comes from Sequoiadendron giganteum, assembly GCA_007115665.2. Lineage (NCBI taxonomy): Eukaryota > Viridiplantae > Streptophyta > Pinopsida > Cupressales > Cupressaceae > Sequoiadendron > Sequoiadendron giganteum. The sequence goes on from CM021101.1 coordinate 572,285,714, forward strand.
GATGCAATGGCAACAATCAGATCCTTATTGGACCTCCCTCGTAACATCTCAAAACATGAATTCCTCGTAGAGCAGCTTCTCATACCCACATTCAAGGTACTAGAGTCAGAATACGCATGTGAACTCGTTGCTCCCGATGATCTTTGGTATCATGATATATACACCTACCTAAGGTTAGGAATCCTCCCCACTGACATCATTCTGAACCTAAAACACACTTTTATCAAAAAAAATTCATGATTCGTCATCTTAGGAGAGACCCTCTTCCGTAGAAGTATTGACAAAACCTTGCTACATTGTTTAAAACCTGAGGAAGCCTTGTCTGCTCTAACTGAGGTACATAATGGCACATGCGGGTCACACTCAAGTGGTATGACCTTGGCTAAAAAGTTGCAGAGAATAGGGTACTACTAGCTAACAATGGAAAAAGAGGCACACAACTTTGTCAAGAAATGCCTACAATGTCAACAGCATGGAGACCTTATTCATGCACCAGCTCAAGAACTGCATCCCATTGTTACACCTTGGCCCTTTTCACAATGGGGGCTCGATCTCATTGGTAGAATATCGCCCACCTCATCCAATGGCCATAAGTTCATCATCACTGCCACCAAATATTTCACAAAGTGGGTTGAAGCAATTCCCATGACCTACATCATGGGAAAACAAATATCCAATTTCATCCTGAATTACCTCATTTGCCAATACAGTGTTCCCCAATCCATTGTCTCTGATAATGGGACACCCTTCAAAAATCAAGATGTCCATGACTTTTGTGAAAAATTCAAAATCCAACACCATTTTTCCACTCCATATTACCCACAAGGCAGTGGCCAAGTAGAAGCCACCAATAAAACCATTTTGAAAATCCTCAAGAAAACAATCAATGACTCTGGTCGTGACTGACATCTGCAACTGAATCCCGCCTTATGGGCCTACCAAACCAGCATCTGTATGCCAATAGATGCCAATGTATGCCAACAGATGAGGAATACAGGGTCACAAGACTCAATGAGTTGGAATTACTAGATGAAAGGTGCATGGATACCCTTAATCATCTATAAGTGTACCAGAATTGCCTAAAAAAGAGCTGCAACAAGAAAATCAGACAACGCACTTTCCAAGTTGGTGACCTCGTGCTGAAAGAAAACCAAAAGAACGTGCCAAATCTAGATACAAAAGGAAAGTTTGAGCCCAACTGGCTGGGACCCTTTATCATCACAGCAAGCTACAAATCAGGGGCATATCAGTTGTCAACACTAGAAGGCGAGCCCCTGCAAGAGCCCATGAATAGTTCACACCTAAAAAAGTTTTACAAGGTATAGAGCTAGAAAACACAAAAACAATTAGAAAAAGTCCTGAAAAAATGGTCACCTTGATGAAAACCTGGCAAACAGGCATCTTGGTGATAACAAAAAATAAAAATAAAAATAAATCAAAAAAAATCAAAAAATCAAAAAATTCAGAAAAGGATCGTCCTCTAGTGAAAACCACTATGGTGGCACTTTGGACAAGTACCTTGGTGAAAACCTGGAAAACAGGTGTCAAGTGTAAATAAAGCACCTTCCCCATCTACCAGGATTTGCATGACTTATTCCATCACTCATTCATCCACTCATCCGCTCACATCCATACCATAGCCTGCATTGGTATCTACACCATGGAACTACTTGGCATTTCTAAGGTTAGTCTATCCTACCTTTATCGAAGTAGTCCATTGCACCACACTAGGGGCACGTTCTCGCAACATTGGATTAGATTCGTGTACATTCTCCTGATCTTTTTCGAAATTCATCAGAAAATCCAAAAACATTCAAATCATTCATCATAAAATCAAAAAACATGTCGGAATATCAGAAAATCTTCAAAAATTCATCATTTAGTCTTGTCAGTATTCCACCTTGTCGAACTACGTCATCTTTGAGCTTGAACTTAGGCAAGGTTGATCTTTGATCATCCCTCAAGATAGTTAGGGTCAATCCTTTAGGCATCCGTCGCATTGGCAATCTATTTGCCCATCCATCTCTTCATTAAGTCAAGTGTGTTGTCAATCAAACTACATGGTCTCTGTGTGCATAACGTAGGCAAGGCTTATCTACAGATCAGCTCCTAAGACCCCTAGGATAGGTCTTTACGTTAGTTTGTTCGTCGTAAATCTTGAAAATCAAAAAATATTGAAAAATGTGAAAATACCAAAAACACCCTCAAAATATCTGAAAAAACCAAAATGGTGCATCCATTTCATCTCGCTTTCACCCGTAATTGTCGCTGCCCATAATAAAACAATCGTCGCTTTCACCCTTTGGTGAGTCAGTCAGAAGCAAGTTAGCAGGTCTCAAAGAGAACACTTTAATCATCAGAGTCTTGAAAATCTAAGTCAATAAGCAAGCAAGTTAGTCACCTCAGAGTATCAATAGCTTATCACCTAATCGGCCCCATCAAAACCTTGATCACTACATGTCCTAGGATGAAGCTTTCCTCCGATGGACATAAGCATTAGGTAACCCTCATAGTAGTTAGTCTTGGCTAGCGATATGAAAAACATTAGCTTATTTGTTTGCTTTATTTTGGTCTTTGTTGACTTATCTTAGTTTGCGCTCATTCCAAGGACCTCTCAATGATGCCTAAACAAAATAGGTTTAGAGAGAAAGGAATGGGGCGATAATCATTATCTTTTATCTTCTATGCTTGTGGGATACACTTGTAAAATAAACTAGTTATGTATGTTTTGTTTGGTTTGTAGGGAGGATATTTTAAAGTATCTTGTTGACCACATAGGAAAGCTTGCTTTTCTATATTTTGGTCCAAGATGTTTAGAATGTTTGAAATACATCCTGAATAAATTATGAATGCTAAGTGTGAACAAGAATACTCCTATGTGATTTTCAATTCAAATTCCATCACACTAGGTACCACACCATCCTGGTTCTTAATACCTCGATGCATCGTACCTATGTGTGTTATCAAACATAACGCAATTGACCCTTTGAAAATCCTAATTCCTATATGCAAATGTAAAATCACCATCATCATCCTCACTAACTCATTAATTCTATGTTTCTTCTACCTTCTTTCCACACTAACATGGTATTATAACAATAATCAAAACATCGCTCATGCATACATCCTGCATCCACTAGATAGTTAACATCAGAAAACATTGCATCATATCAATATCTTAAGTTATGAGGAATAATATAAATTTGTTATTCTAAGCATCTTAAGACATCATTACATCATACATTATCATCTGCAACCATTACCATTACCATTTGCATCCATTACCATCATTAATATGCATTACATCATTTAAAGCACGAAAAATACAAAAAGAAATGCATTCATTACATACACTGTAGGAACATCTCATAAACATCACATATTTGCATGTACATCATAAAAGGGTGAATCATCTCATATATATCATCAAAAATCACTATTATAATACAAATCAGATCAGGTTTCCATCAAATACATAATACAATAAGGCCAAATACTATAGCCCATTTATCAAGAATGAAGAACAAAATTGTCCTGTGATCAAAATGGGGGTGGGCCATGCTGGCTGCTGCCCTCCCCATCCTGTCTCTCACCATGTGCCTCTGTTGGTCACCTCCCTGCCTGCTGAGAAAAGTTGGGCACTCTGTGGTCTGACGGCACTACCTGTAGATAATGATGCCAATAGTACTCGACCTCTCTAATGGCATCCCTATAATCATGGATATCGGTTGATTCGCCCCGGGATGTGGAAGCAATACTCTCTAGCTATCTCCTCTGACCTATCTACTGATCCCTCTCAGATCATGCTTGGTCTCTCTTTGTTGTCAATATGGCAACCCCCTGATGGGCCTCATCCCGCTCGGCTATCAGAACCTGTGCCTGCCCCTGTAACTGTTGAATCAATATGTCACGAGCATCTGGCTGCCCATCCTGCCCTACTGGTTGCCCTGCTAGCTGCCCATCCTGTCCTACAAGCTGTACTACTAGCTACTGCTGTGCTGGCACATGTGGCTACCCATCCTATCCTACCACATGTTGTACAGGATCCCTCAAAGGTGACTTCTGAGGAGGAGGTACACCTCCCCGACCCCTGCTTGCTGACCTACCTCTCAGTCTACGACGTGGAAGCCCTATCCTCAGAACTGTCAATCTCACTAGCGGCCTGAACTAGGCCCTGAACGTCGGAGTCACCCCTGCATCTATTGGCCCCTAATCGTATGCCCAAGGCCAAGCCACCAACTACCTAAAAGAGGTCACTGCCTCATCTACTGGAATAGGCTGTCCCCAAGCTGTCTCCCTGGCCGAATGGGAAAAGATAGCTGTGTACTGAGTGTCAAGTACATCTTGCACCTCCCCGAACTGTCTGACCACTTTATCTGGAAGATATCTCTCTATTAGTGTATGCTCTCGACCCTACATAAGTCTGTCCTGATGAGCAAAGAAAAGCTGCTCTACATCATCCATCCATTGGCCCATACCCATATACAACCTCCAGATAAATACTGTCATCTCATCAAGAACTCGATGCCAATGAGCTATGCCATAAGTACCCATGTGAGTGAAACAAATCATCGCTTCACCATACCGCCACACTAAAGGATCATCAATGTCTAAGGCAACTGGTATCACAAAAAGATGAAGCACTAGAATCCGCTCAAATATCCAAACATGAAGAAGAGTCAATCTGACCCCCAAAGCCTGACCCTCCAAGTAAGCAAACTCATGCAAGTCCCTATATAAGAAAGCCAATAGCACTAGTCCCCAAGCATAGCGCACTTGGTGAGTGCACATCTGCTGCCATGCCAACCCCCAACCTGGACTAAAATATTTGTTGTGCCGATCAGGAGCTACAAGGCCAGAAATAATGGCAACCACAATCAGGCTATAAGTAGGGGCTATATCTCGATACCACTCCAAATCTGTTTGACCGTCGCAGAGCATAAGCTCCACCACACCCATGACATTGAAGCAGGCATTCCTCCCCTCCTCCATATCATAAATCACCCTCTCTCCATGAATAGGTAATCGTAGGATATGCCAGACATCCTCGAGGGTGATAGTGGCCTTGCCAATGGGAAGATGAAAAGAGGAAGTCTCGCTATGCCACTGCTCGGCCAAAGCGTGCATCATACCCAAGTGTGCCCAAATGGGGGGGACATAAGCAATGAACCACAGACCTAGCATCCCAAGCTACTCCTAAAGGAATATGTGCATGCTCTCCAGTCTCTCTAGTACTGGCCATCGGTGCTCCCTCGAATGAATAACCTTGGGTGTCTCCTGCATAAGGAAGGTACCGCATCAGTTCCCTAAAAAAATTATGGTGTCCGTGCTACCTTTCACTTTAGAAATAGAAAAAGCGGCACTGTTTGCAAAGGCGTGGCAGTTTGGAAGTCTCCAAACTGTACCGCATGACCGAGTTAGATAACAAATACTTCCAAAGTGCATTGCGTGGCTGAGTTAGATAGCTCCTGACCCACGCGATGCTGTTTGAGCGGGCGGCCAACTTAAAACATTAAAATTCCATAGTTCTTAAACTTTGTCGCGTGGTGATCAATGTACCCGCGACCCTATATAGGACCGCACAAGCTAGTTTGGAGAGCTCCCATGACACAATATCGCACTGCGCCAGCTCGAATGTACCTAAATGCTATTAAATGTGTGTAAAATGAGAAAATAAAAAGTGGGATAGGGGTACATACCGCGAGTCCTGCGGTGACTGGTTGCTGAAATACTCGTACTTGCTCTGACACGTCCAGGGGAAGCTCTTGTTGCACCATGGTGTCTAGAACTCAGAGCTCAAATGTCAAAATCTTCAAAGGTAGGAGTGCAAATGTTTTGAAAGTGACCCCTTAGGGTCTATTTAAGCTCGAAAATTAGGGTTCCTTTTGATTTGATTTGACTTTTCGGAGGGGGTTTCTCACCCTAATCCTGTTTTCGCCTAACCGAAGGTCATTCTTCATCCCTTCTGGCATTTTAGTGCATTTTCGAGAATTTTGGGGCATTTCTGGTCTTTCGGGCACCTTGTTATCTTATTTTCGTGAGATCACCCAAAAATTCAAAAAAAATCATCCGATCTCTTGAAGGGGCAATACCAGCGTAATCCTTCTCGCTGGGGCAATAGTGGGGCATCTAGAAATCAGGTTCAAAATTGTTTATTCTTTGAATCAATGCAACAAGTACATTGCTTCAAAGAGGGGCAAAATGTAGACATGGAAAATGTACAAGCTCGTCATGGCACACCTGATCCTAATTACTAACAACGTTTCCTCTTAAATCATATTCTCAGCAATTCATCGCATTCTATCTCTTAATCTAATGAATCATTATTCATTCAATTAATTCATTCTCACCTCATTTGATTAAATTAATCAGTTTAATTTAATTAACCCTACATTGTTGTTTAATTAAATAAATTATTTTATTTAATTAAAATCTCTAAAGTCCTCCTATTAAATTAAATAAATTAAACCTTATTTGATTTAATCTAACACATTCTTTCTTTATTAAATAAATCAAATCATTTATTTAATGAATCATTTCCTCTCAATTTTTGACTTAAATCAATTCATAAATCTAAGTCTAAATTGTCACATCACCTAATTCTTCATTAAATTAATCAAATCCATGATTAACTTAATCCTTCTCACTAAAATCCTCTAGAGAATGCAACTTGCACAATAAATCAATTACTTTGATTTATTAATTCTCTTATTTTCCCTCACAAAGCATCAAAAAGGGAATATTCCTCTTTTGAATTCAAAAAGTCCAAGTGGACTTGGTCCTTCCAACAAGGCATTAAAAGCCTCTTACATGTCTTTGACCTTGAGCCAAGTTACATTAAATTCATTTCTTTTCCCTCTTCAACATGTCATTTCTCAAATTTGAAATGCCACTTAATTGCATTTATTGGCACATTGGCCAAAACTTGCTCATTCCTCATCCAATCACATTTGGACAAGTGGCACAATGCCATTGAACTATCTTTTATCCCACATTGCTTGTTTTCCCTCATTCTTCCAAGATTGAAATCTATAAATTAGAGACTCTTCTACTCAATCTTCATCCACAACTCATATGCAAAGTTACTCTCTCCACATTGAAAGCTAATTTTGGCAATTTCACCCAATCATCCACCATATTTGAGATTTTGCAACAAGGTTATGCTCAAATCTCTTTGGAGATTTGACCATTTCTCTCATTTGATCAAACATTGCAATTAGGAATTGGGAAAGGGCCAATTGCAACATACCATTGGCACCAATTCCCCCATAGAATCAACATGCTATTTGCTTAATTAGGATTTATATAAGTTTTCATTTGTTATTGTGTTCTTCATTTCCTAATATAAGTTTTAGATAGTTTGATTTAATGGGGAATCTCTCATTCTTGTTTCAATGTATTTGATCTAACATACTAATCATGTTTGTTGTTCATGTTATTTTGCAGGTTTAGGGGTTCACAAGACCCATGTGGTATTTTATTATATAATTTAGAAAACCTTTGATTAAAATCGTAGACCGACTCATTTTGGTGTTTTTGAATACTGAATAATTCATGAAGGGAAAATTCAAGGGCACATTGACTCCCATACTGTTCTAGAAATTGATTATGAAATTTTTTTATAGAATCAATCGAAACATCAAGTAGACCACTAAACCAATTCCTTACTTATTAAGTTAGGGACATCATAAATAATCTCATATTTACATCTTCATATTCCATACCAATATCTTGTATGAAGGCATTGAAATTATTGATATGTTATTCAACTTTTATCACATTATTCTCATTCAATTTGGGAACAGTATTCCTCCAATTGTTGTCAATTGGGTATGGATATAATCGATATCTTTTTAAATCGAATTGCCTACATGTGCTTAGATGATTTTGTGGATGTGGATCTAGAGGGTGTGGATTGGGATAGTATTGGCATCCATACTAAGGCTGATGGTAAATATTGTGTTGGTTAGGGTATACATTTTGGTGTAGCACATGTTTCTAATGTTGTGGGACATACTGTTGACCTGGTGGTGGGTACTACTAGGGAACATTGCCAGCATTTAGAGGCTGGGACCTCTGTGGTGGCATTGTATGTTGGGTGAATGGTCTTGGGTTAGCAGCAATATTATGAGGTGCTTTTGAAGTACCCAGGGTACCTGTACTCTAAAATTTCCCATGTGAATTAATATTACCACCATGCTAATGTGGAGGGACATATTTTGGTGGCTTTAGTGCTTTGATATTTAGTTATGCCATTTTTTGATCCAACTCTTAGATTTATTCTATCATTTGTTGTCTTCTTCTAAGTTGTTGTCTTTTCCATTCTACATGCAATTAAATTTCTTGGTTAGTCATACTATTAAATTCAACAATAGTGTGATTAACAAACCCCTCATGGTTTTCTTGTTGTTGTTGTGATGAGACTCCCTTGTCATATTTCTTGTGTCTTCAATTTATTTCTTCCTCATCTTGGGAAAATAACTTATTTTCCATTTGAGGATCCAGTTTGAAATTGAGGATATTGTCACTTAGATTATTCCTCTTAGGAGGTGTTGAGGTATTTCTACTATCAGTATGAAGTGGAGAGTTAAATGTTGTGAAGGTCTTCTCTGATGTGTTCTTATTATCTTCTAACTATTTAGATATTGTTTCACCCTTATTTGTATTATCTTGTCCATGAGGACATCTATGCTTATCTATCCACCTAACATTTCTCTTCTTGGGACTCTCCTGATGTAAAGATCTTCCATTCATTTTGGATGATATAAAATATATCTAGTGTCTATTGTCTATCCTTTGTGATTTGATATTTACTTTATTAGTCATTAAATTATTTCAGTCACCACCTACTTTTCATAAGTACAAGAATGATTGTATTTTTCCCAGTAGAGCCTTCACCCTCTTATGATGTTTTGGAATGAATCTATGATGGAAGGCTCAAGTTCAGAATAGGCTTAATCCCCAACAGATTCACGAATTTTTTAGGTCTCAAAAATGTAGGTTACAAATCCTAAGAGGATTCGAGGCTCTATGATTAGACTTGGTATGTTTTTTGGACTAACGAACAAAGTTAACCTATATGGTTGATGGATCCCTACACTTTAGGCTTTGCTAAACCTAGATGGGTGGACCTTGATAGCTACAATAGATATAAGAGTGTATATTATTTAATTGATTTTAAATATCTACCCACAGTGGCATAAAGTATGGAATAGATGAAGGCTTGTTTACTACCCCTACTCCTAGTGTTAAGATTTAAAATATGAATGTTTGAATAAGAACTTGTGAAATTTTAAAGTGGAATTAGTATGATCAATGCCTAATTCTATTGGGTTAATAAATTCAAGATGATGATTATGGAGATAGGTAGATATAATTTTCAGCTTAACTCAAACAGTTAGGCACTTTAGATGTTTGCACTTTATGCAAACGTGCAAGTGTGTCACTTATTTAGACTATTCTTAGTGATCCTAGTGATATGATCTTATTCTACTATGAATTTGTAAAAGGATTTAATTCATATGTGAAGGGAAACAGATTAAGATGATTTATTTTAAAGGATTTTAATCCAAACAGGAACCTATTAAATCAAAATTCTTAAAAGGATGTTTAATTATTCTACACACAAAAACCAATCAACAACACCACACAACTAAAACAAATTTTTATTGAAAAATTAAATGTATATCCACACACTCAATTTTAATAGAATAAACAACCACTTTGGAGATAGCCAAATAACATATAAGAATAAAAATCCACATAATTGTTGAACACTTGAAAGAAAATCTATACTGATGTGTAACCTTCTCCATTATATTAATCTTCAAATGACATGAATTTTAACAATAGTTTGTGATATGAAATATATTGGGAATATTTTTGCAATCTATCTTCTTACTATGCCTAATCTAAAATGAAAATGATATGATGATCCTTTCAATCATCACATGTCTAACATATATAACAATATCTTAAAGAGGGTACACCTCTTCATAAGTGTCTTTTGTAATTAACAACAATAAAATATTAACAATTAAGATCTAATGAGCCAAAAATGAACTATTGTTATATGTTCTAAATATCACTAACTTAGGTGTGTATCAACATCCTTTGCAACATTCCTCATATCAATATTCATCATTATAATATTCTCCAAATTCTCACAGGCCTCATCCAGTGTTGAATCCTTATTTATGACTACTTCCAATGCTCCATGTAGTACCAGTCTACATTCCTTCATCCATTCATTATGATATTTAAATTCTCCACTATCTTTGAATAGTGAAGGAAACCCTTCCTTTGAAGCAACTATGAATTATTTAGCATCCACATACAGTTCCTTATAATATTCCTTCTGCTTCCTCATCATACCATTAGTGGTTGTAATGGCTCCAATGTCAGAAGTGCTTCTCTTTTGTATTTCTTGGATATTTTACCTAATTCCATCATTTATTCTCTTATGTTCTTGAATATCAGCATGACTCTTGGAATGGGTCACCCATAACTTTTCCATCTAGATGATCAAACTCACATGCCTCTTTTGAAATATTAGAGAAAGTGCTTCAAACTTGGGTTTACTTACTTGAGCGCATATTTGTGATTCCTCACTTTTGTCATTTTATTGGGAACCTTATCCTTGAGTTAAAATTCTAGTAGATCCCTTGAATACATTCTTGACTATGTCTTTCAAGAAATTATTTTCTTTCAACATTCTCTCACTGTTCAACATGTACATATCCAAGTCCTTGATCAACATTTGAATCTTTGCTTTATTCGGTTTGGCTACATTTATGCCAATGTTGGCTCTGACCATAGGATAAATCTCTCCTACTTTAAATGTCATCACGCATGACCAAATTCCTTCTCAGTGTCAATAATCAAAAATTTCTTATATGGGGGATGCAATGCACAAATCATAAGAGAGTTCTCATCAGGTTTATATCTTGATACGGTGTAAACTTATGTCACACCTTCTAGACTGGGCTTATTCTTATCATCAGTATTATGTAGAATACTATAATAAACAAGAGAAGATTTAAAATCTAAACTAATAAAAATCATCACACTAGACTCCTCTAATAATTTTCTTTCTGTTTTCAGATTCATGTTCTTCATCGCATTCTCTACATCCACCCTCAATGTGCTAAGCAATTGATTTTCATTGTTGGGTGTGATAACTATGATTGATTCCCTTATTTATTTTCCCTTTTTCTTGTACAAGAAATATCTAAATTTTAGAGACTTTATAAACTAATCATCATAATTAAAGGACTTATGGGAAAATTTCCTAGTATCTATGTCAGATAATTCGTCAACTTCTTTTCCTCTTCTCAGAGGTCGGTAATCTTCAATTCTTAGTTGGTGAATCTTGTTAGTTTGTCCTTGGGCTTCTCTTCCTTCAGAAGATTCCTCACTTCTAGAGGACAACATTTACACTTCTTGTATCGCCTTCATTTTATGTTCCCTTTCTCTATTGTAGTTGTCAATGGCCAATTCAACTTCCCTCTCTTCCATGTTTATGATTATATCATCATGAGAATATGGTATCTGGTCATATCCACCTAGATTCTATTTTTTCCTTGCAAAAACAATATAACCCTCAGGATCAAATCCCTTCCTTGATGAAACCTTCTTCATATTGAAATGTGATAACTTATCCAAAATATGATCATACCCTTATTTTGATACCATGGTGAAATCTCCAAAGAACAACATGTTGGGCATAAATGATTGTTTCTCATAGGAACTCAAATTCATAACATTGGAATAATATATTTACCTAAAAATATCTAAATATGCAAAATCCTATTTGGCACAGTTTTTGGTAAAAGTAAAGGTGTATCTTCAAAACCATACACTTTGATCATGGTTGAATAAAAATAACGATACTAGTCAACCCAATTATGACCTATAGTTGTTGGTCCATTGAAATCCTTGTGCCTTAAAAACCTTTTAATCTCATCAATCAATGAATAATCACAAGGGTGATTAAAAAACCTATATAATATCTTGACAAAATATTCTTCAAAATGAACATAACTGGAATTGAAAAATTTGTTGTCCAAAATAGTTGTCAACAATTGCACTAGTAGTGGCCAATCCTCCTTATGAAATTATGTAATTTTTAGTTCCTCTGGCCACATTCCTAACTCCTGTGCATAGTACAATATCATGTGCACGAGAATGGAATAGTGTTTAAAATGTATTATCAAAGAACCATTCTTGATAGCTATCAGCCCTAAGTCAATTTATCTAGAAATGTGTGAAGTGTAGTCCAGTGGTCTTGCATTGTGGCATTGTATATTAGTATCCTTTATCATTTTCCTTATAGAAATGAATTGAGAAAAAAAATTTACTATTATTTGACATACCAAGAAGTAAGTATGTTTCAAGTAGGGCTCAAAGAAATCAGCATGAAAAGGAGACCCTTCAATATCTTCAAGTGGAACAAGATCTCCATATTTCCTAGGCTTGTGTAATGGTAACCTCCATCCTTTATAATTTTTATCCACTCTCCAATACTCCATCTCCAAATATTCATACAAAATAGGCTGGTCATATCTATCATTTAGTTTGAAAACTTCATAAAGTGTGGTCTTGGATATTTGTATGAAAGGCTCACCCTCCAGGTTGAAAATTGCTTTATGGTCTGGGTTATAATGTTTTTCCAATATTTTTATAAGTTCTACATTCATGAAGACATCTGGGATAACTAGATTTCCAAAATTGAGATTCCAAGGGTTGTAGACTAGTTCAAACCTGTTTCTCTGACAGTAATGGAAAATGAATAATTCATATCCTCTAATGGAAGTCCACTCATCACCTATATGTTTGAATTTTTCTTCTAACCTTTATACATCAGCCCTCAATTGTGTAGACCTTATATCTTTTGGCCTTGAACTAGGCAATTGATCAATGAGGCCTTGCTTCAATTTTTTTCTTTTGTTTTGGGTTCCACCTCCATTTCAGTTTTTTGTTTTTTTCTCTTGGATTGGGTGCTTTTTCCCTATTACTTCCTAGCCTTTGTTTTCAAATAAATTGATCCTTCCATTTTAATTATCTAAGATGGAAGAATTGGACTATATTTTATCAATTACAAGGAACTTTGTATGCTAACTTGTGTATTTCTATCTGTGCTTAATTCCTTGATTTTTTCTCAATTTTTCATCCTTCTTCACTGCAACCTCTAAAAATTCTCTTGGTTCAATCCCTTTTCAATAAAAAAATTTTCATATAAGTTTCATTTGTGAATCCATTAATGTTCATCACTAGAAATTAATGCAATAGTCTTTTCAAATTTCAAAATTTCAGAGCGATACAAGAAGATTGTATTGGTGAAACCCTTCTTTCCTCAAACTGATCCATGCATTTATTTGATACCACCTTTTTTTATACATTCATAATTGATCGCCAAGACATAACTCAATGTCGTTTCAATATGAAGTGTCCCTTTAGTTCTCAATATCTAGTCAAGAAGACAATCAAATATTCTTACTGATGTTATACAACTACCCCTTTGCTTAATTTTTGACCTTTATTATTTTAAGGATAAAAACATAAGGTTTTCTCGATGTCAAGGTGGTTTGGTCCATTTGGAATCCTTTTACTCATTGCCTAGTGTCTTTTCAAAAAATTATGACCATCTAATGTTACCATTGGGCTAACCTGTACCATCGCTAAGAGAATATAATGCATTTCTGATGTACTTGGTCTCCCTTATGTATCTCCTCAACTACTTTATTCATTGAGATAAGTTAGTGAGACTCTCCCTGAAAACTTCTTCATTGGCATAACCCACATGATCGGGGAGATTTGAGGAACACATTCCAATCGCACATGTTTTTTTGATAGTTGTTCTCCTATTTCATCGATGAAAGAAAATATGTTTCTTGTTGATGATGTTTCTATCGGCGTGATTTACAAGCTAGACATGATTTTAAAACTTTTCTCATGCTAATAGGTTTTCATCAGTGAAATGATAGGAATTATTCTTGAGATTATGTAATCCTATTATCTTTGGGGTCTTTGATCATTGTGACTCCATTGACCTCTTCTTGATATGCAGAACTTATTGAAATGAAAGGATATTATTGATCAGAAAGACTTACACATGATCTTCCTTATATGGACCAATTTCTTGAAAGATCTTGCTCAACAATGACTAGAGGAATGCCTATATGTCAAATTCCAAAGTAATGGGATCATTGGTTACCATGGGTAGTGAAATGGATCTTGTCACACAAATTTTAACAATTTGTTTTGATCATGAAATTAAGGTGTGGAAACTTTTTGTGGTACCTGGAAGATAGGTGGGTGAAGGCTAGTGAAAAATGTGAGATTTTTCCAGTTCTACCACCTTCCTAATTGTAAACCTTGAAGAAGAGGTCTACATTGAACAAATAGATGGTTTTTAGTTTTCAAAGGATGATAAATATGTTTACATATTGAGAAAAGCATTGTATGGTCTTAAACAAGCACCCAGAGCATGGTATTCCATATTAGACCAATACTTGCAACAACAAGGATTCAAAAAACTATGTGTAGGCACTAATTTATATTTCAAATCAAAAGGTGAGCACATGATTATTATTGTTGTTTATATAGATGACATCAATTTTTGAGGTAGAAATGATAAAATACATGATCTTCCCGATATGGACCAATTGCTTGAAAGATCTCTCAACAATGACTAGATGAATGCCTATATGTCAAAATCCAAATTAATGGGATCATTGGTGACCATGGGTTGTGAAATGGATCTTGTCACACAAATTTTAACAATTTGTTTTGATCATGAAATTAAGTTGTGGAAATTTTTTGTGGTACCTGGAAGATAGGTGGGTGAAGGCTAGTGAAAAATGTGAGATTTTTCCAGTTCTACCACCTTCCTAATTGTAAACCTTGAAGAAGAGGTCTACATTGAACAACTAGAATTTTTTCAGTTGTCAAAGAATGATAAATATTTTTACATATTGAGGAAAGCATTGTATGGTCTTAAACAAGCACCCAGAGTATGGTATTCCATATTAGACCAATACTTGCAACAATAAGGATTCAAGAAACTATGTGTAGGTAGTAATTTATATTTCAAATCAAAAGGTGAGCACATGATTATTATTGTTGTTTATATAGATGAAATAATTTTTTGAGGTAGAAATGATAAAATATGTAAGATATTTTCTATGAATATGCAATATGAGTTTGAGATGTCAATGTTAGGAGAGTTGTCATTTTTCTTTGGATTATGAATTGTACAAAATAATAATGGGATATTCATATCTCAAACTAAATATGCTATGAAAATGATAAAGAAGTTTAGAATGGAGGATAGTAGACTAGTTAGTACCCCTATGATAACTACTTGTAAGTTGAGTAAATTAGATGAATGACCAGATGAAAATCATACATTGTATAGCTCAATGATTGGCAACTTGATGTTTTTTACTACATCAAGGCTAGATATAATGTAGGTAGTATATGTTTGGTTGCAATATTTTAGGCTACACCAATAGAGTCTCATGTCAAAACAATAAAGAGATTCTTTGGATATATTAAAAGAATTGCTGACTATAGGAAACAATGGTAGTCCAAGAGCAAGGATTTTTGTTAAACAACATATAAAAGTGTTGAATTGGAAAGAAGTGTGGATGACAGGAAAATCACTTGTGGTGGAGCATTATTCTTGGGAAACAAGTTAGTTTCTTGGATGAGCAAGAAGCCAAAATCAATCACTCTATCCATTGTAGAAGAAAATAAGTAGCAATAGTAGAATCTTGTACTCAAGTCCTATGGATGAAGTAGACACTTAAGGACATTAAGGTAGAGTACAAAGAACCTATCTCAATTCTTTGTGATAATTAAAGTGTCATAAACATCTCAAAGAGTCTAGTGATGCATTCTAGGAAAAAGCACATATCTATTAATTATCAGTTCATAATAGAAAAGGTTTTAGACAAGGAAGTTAGCATGGAATGTGTTCCCACTAAAGAACAAGTAGCTAAAATTTTCACCAAGCCTCTTCCCAAGGAAAATTTTGAATATTTGAGTCAAAATTTTGGAGTCATTTCTCCCACATAATATCACTAAACATTAGTGAAAGGACATGATTCTAGAGGGAGCTTTATTTACACTTCATTCATCCCAAGAATTGGAAAGGATAGATCAAGTTATGTAGCAATGGTTTTAAAAATTTCTAACTATTTGATGGTTGCATAGTCAAATATTCCTACTTTCTCTTTGAAATGCTTGTCAAAGGGGGAGTATTGTGTCACAAAGATTCTTCCCTTTTCCATCAATGTTAAAGGGAGAGAAATATGTGCAAATTCTCAAATGGGAACATGGTGAGCAAGGTAGAGATGCATGTCAAAGCTGATGTAAATTAGTGTTTTCAATTGGTATAGAGATTCAATGTAAAAGATTTTAATTGGTATCAAACCATTTCAGTCAATTGGTATGAGCATTTAGTTTTTATATCAATGACAAAGCAGGAGATTTTCAACATTTTATTATCATTGATGTCAAAAGGGGATCAGGTGTGAGATGGAACTAATCCTCTATGAAGGGTGTGCTGGAATTGATATCAAAATATTGTCATTAATGTCTAAGTGAGATATGGAATATCGAGGATCTGGTTTTGTAATATGGAGCATAGGTTGCAAATGTTTCTTAGGATGTTGCATTGTTGTTATGCAACTTTTTCATGGTGTTGTAGTGAATTCTTCTGGTTTTCAAAAGTAAAATCAAAATCTAGATTAAATGTGTATTTTTTGGGAGCTTCTCAAAAATATATGTTGTAGCTCCATAAGTTGAAGGTTGTGCTCAATTTTTTTTATTTGTGCTCTCAAACATAATTAAGGTTTGTTAATTAAACCCTAAGTGTTTACAATCATGGTGACTCGAAGGTTTTGTATTTTGTTGTTGATTGTGCATAGGTGGTAGCCAGTCACATCAGTTAGAAACTTATGTGCTTAATTTCTTTCAATGACTGGCACCATTACCTTTGTATCTGGTTGATGTCATAGGTATGTTCCTTTAGATATTGGACAATTCCCACTAGCCCATTGTGTTTGAGGTGGGTACCAGCTAAGCCTCAATGGGAAGAAAGGAACAATTTTCATCAAAAATTTCTTGATAAGATGATGTATAATGATTTAGGATAGAGCTTCAGTGGGTCCATTGATGCATTGCATCATATCTCCTCATCACTTCACATCATTTTTGTGAAGTGAAATATTTGGAGATTTGGGCGATGAGTGATGTGCTTCAAGAGTTAGTGTTTTATGACATCATCATGTATAGGTGTCTGAATGTTATTGTATTACTAGGTGTTAGTGAATCACACTTACACATCCTTGAGACACAAATATTCCAATGATGAGCATTGAATGTTGGATGATAAGTGGAGTATGAAGTTAGAAGAGGACACATGACATTAACCTACCAACCTTTGAAGATTTAGTGGGCCCATTGTTAGTGATAGTGGGATAGCATGGGATGGTGTATATTGAATGCTGATTGATCCAATGGTGATCATTGATGGAGAGATCAAGTTAAATTTATAAAAAATGATATAAGAATGTATGATCGATGGTGTAGGTTCAAAGGTAAGTGATTGAACGGTGATCACTATGTCTCTTTGCATCATGGAAATAAATGTTGATGTCTTAGATGTTGTAGCGATACATGATGAGTATGGAAATGAGATCAATGATGGAGATTTAAAGACCATTTATTTTATGGTCATGTCTTAAAGATGTGATGATGAATGAAGGATTAGGATCATGGTGTGAAGATATTTGATCAATGGCTTAAATTTGAAAGAGAAGACCAAAAATGGCTAAGTCCATGTAAATAGGTTTTTTCCTATGAACCAAAATGAAGATATTGAATGCTGATTGATCCAATGGTGATCATTGATGGAGAGATCAAAGTTAAATTTATAAAAAATGATATAAGAATGTATGATCGATGGTGTAGGTTCAAAGGTAAGTGATTGAACAGTGATCACTATGTCTCTTTGCATCATTGAAATAAATGACCTACCTGAATCAACATCAGATGGAAAGAGATTTGATGCACAACATGGTGACATAGTTGGTTATAGAGGTAAGGACCAAGACTAGATCAGATAATTAGGAGGATGTATTAAATGCATATCTAATTCTAGGGTTTGACAAAGAGAGAATGAAGGAAATTATCTAGACCAAAATTAATGTTGTACAACTTGATGTTGGAGTATGATAGTAGAGAAGATATCCTAGAATCCTAACTGAGGATTAGATTATGATGGAGAATCTTGATGTAATCATCATCAACTAGCTTCTACACAGAACACATGAGTGTGATATAAGAGGGATTCACTGCACACAAGTCTCCTTATTATCAAGAGAGCACCAAGGAATGAACTACCCTTATACACCTCAACTTGAATGAATCGATAAGGCTATGGAGACATATAGGATAGTTATCTTAGACTCTATGAGAGAAAGACTTTGATATTTTTACCTTTGGCTACAGAGCTCTTAGCCAAAGGACATCAACATAGTTTCAGGATGCCAGTGTAGCGCATTGTCATCTAAATTATGTGTTGGCATCCTAAGCTATGAGAGGATCAGGAGCTCGAGCAAGAAAAATTGAATCTTTGCTCTAAACTCAGGTCAAGGCATGCTAGGTTATTAATTGAATAGAAATTTAGAAACTATGGAAAAACACAAAAAGGAGCCTAGAGAGAGATTATCCTTTATAGTACGTTCAAATATTTCCTCCAAGCTTCACTTCACAACCTACATACAAAATATCAAGGGTACAAGGTTGGGGTTGTATAGGGGTCTACCTCAACTAGACCCCCATTTTGGTGTTCCCACCTCCACGGACAACCAGGTTTGGAAAAGAGTGTAAATGAAATAAATGAAGTGCATGGTGAAAGAAAAAGATGCTTCAAAGTAGTAAATGGATAAGTAAGAAAGAATGATAGGGAGAGAGAGTGTTACCCACTGGTCAAGAACCTCTCTAAAGCACATGGGTGCACTGCTATGTGCTTTCTTGAGAGTTGTAGCTTATTGGAGAGCTATAGCTACTTGGAGGGACCTCAGTTCGGTATGGCCTCACCTATAGAAGTGTTGTTATTCAAGGATGGAGCTTACCCAACACTAGAACAAGTAGTATTGATTCTTCAACAGATGACTTGCAACCCCAAAATGAGAGCCAAAAAAGAGATTTCATGCATGCAAGGGCACTAGAGAGCCCTTACATCCAAAACCTAATTTCCAGGACATGTGTCACAAGGGACAGGATTCTAGATTCATAATTTCAAACTTGAAAAACTACCAGGATGCTAATGTGTCACATAGACGTACGCATGTTGCACAGGTGTCCAAAGCTTGGATTTTTGGGAAACACCTTGTCAAGCTTCAACCATTTCGCCATGTGTCTGCATGAAGTCAGAATCACAAAATTCCAACTCATGGGATTTTCTTGTTAATGTTTCTACGATGTCATAAATGCTAGGCAAGATGTGAAAATATGGAATTTTGTTTGAGAAAAGTTAGAAAAATGTAGAGCAAGAGAGAGTTTGAGTTTTTGAGGTTGGAGCAGCTATACAAGAACATCCCCAAGGGTTGTGAGGTAGACCAGGTAGGCCTCTAAGCCTCATTTTTTCGTGTAACTTATGTATTTTTGTACATATTTCCACTCGGTGAGGTGCCCGAGCATCCAAATTTTGTATGCATTTCCACCATACACTCTATCATTTGTGACATGTGATTTCATCTCAGATCCATGCTATCATCTCAAGGACGTGTTGGCATCCTCAGGTGACCATGGCGACAGATGCATATGCGATGCATAGACATCTAGATGATGCACATATGTCCTTAAGTATTTTTTTCATGTTTTCATGATGGATGTGGATCTTTCTGACTTAGAATATTTTACCTTTTATAGGAGTAGCTAGAGATCCAAGAGCATCCAAGCGGGCAAGATTTCTGACTCATCCATGAGTAGAGGGATTGCCTCACAAAGGATGAGGTCAACCATCTGGAGTAGGTTGGTCTCTGACACATGTTCACCATGCCAAAGAGGAGGTACCATGAGAGGATGCTCACTACCTTGATGGAGCAGTGGGATGCCACTACGTCATCTTTCCAGCTATCCTATGGGGAGATGATGATCACACTCGAGGGTATCTATCAGATCCTTGGGCTACCCATCAATAGATGGTGGGTGGCCATAGATGAAACTAAATCGATTTGGGAGTGGAGTGAGGGTGTCCTCTACTACACAGGGAGGATGGATGGTAGTGACGACACAAGCTACATTTACATGCACTAGTATGACTAGGTGAGGACCACAACATCATTTCTATGTTAGGTGATGGTTGTTAAAATTTATTTTTGCATCACCATAGACGGGTAAGGCTCACACCTTCAAGGGGGACTCATCCATACCATTAGATATATGGTAGACTATCGTAAAAAATTTATTGAGGGTGCAACATGTTGGTGCACCTTTACCAAGAGCTCGAGTGGTACGTACACTATGAGTACTATAGTCTTACTGTGTACATGCTTTTGTGGGTGTAGGATTTCACCCATATCATGTTCACCCAACCAATTGGTTTTCCCTAGGGATGATTGTATTAGGTTCCCATGGCCCACTGGTATGACATGACAGGCCAGTGGCATTTCAAAGATTTATATTTTTGGTGGCTATAGTTTGACACTATTGCCATAGGATAGGTTAGGTGGAGACCCTAACAATATTTCTGATGGGTCAATGGTGGTAGGTTCTTGAGGAACCTATAGTGGGATCATTTTTTGATAGGTCACCATGATTTTTTTATTGTTCGCTACTACTAGATTCAATTCATGCAGTAGCATGGCCATATTTAGACCATCCCACCAAATGTTCCCACCTACACTAACGCAAAATGGAGTGTAGCGAGGGTAGGAGATCACCCCAACCCCACTATCATAGGCATCATTTCTTTGGATGATGATGAGCCTGACCATGCTCTATTGGCCATGGTGGTGATAGATAATGTCAAGGTGGCTACAAATTTTTACAGTGGTGGGAAAGGCATCAACCAGCTCCAGTGTTCAGCAAGGGTGCCCCTGGATGGGAATTTTTTCTATAGAAGGAGAGGGCACCAGGAGGAGGAGTAGGTATAGGAGGATTAGGTGGCACCTATGAGGCCAAGGTGATGGAGGAGATTAGATCCCCCCATAGCTATGCCTCTATTGTCAGCACTACCAATTTCCACTACCCCATTAGGAGCAACCCTAGCATCATTAGGGTCAGCCATCGATGTTGGTGGCATAAGACCTAGCACTGACCCAAATCCCAACCCCACATGGAAGCTAGGGGATCTAGGTATACATAGTGCATCATTTATATTTTCATGATTTTTATTCTTTGAGTTTATGATATATGTACATAGCCCATGTGATACTAATTCTTGTTTCTCTCTTTGTGGTTGTAGAGGAAGTACAGGGATGGATTGTGCTCATAACTCAATGTATTTTAGAGGTGGCCCCTATCATGCCTATCTAGGGGACAATTCTCAAAGCCTACCAACATGTATCAACAAGGAGTAGGGTGAAAAGATCGTCTATCTATCTACAGAGCTAGCAACTCTTCAAGGATAACACAACTAGCTATTGGGAGAGCTATAGACGATGCTCATCGAGAAAGACATGATAGTGATGAGGGTTGATGCTGCCAAGAAATCATGTGATTCCCTTCAGAGCTACATTGATTACCTCGATGCGTAGCCAATAGACATGATCCCAATAGATGTCCAACGACTACAAAAAAGGCTAGTGCAGGCAAAGATGGATATATGTTCACTATATGGGGAGCTTAGAGGGATGTTGACAACCATGTTCATATCACATTCACACTGATCCTATTCTACTACCATCGTGCAATCTACTCCAAGAGAACCAGAGTAGTTTTGAGAGCCAGAGGGCTTAGGGAGCCATTCCGCATAGGGATAGGATCCCATCTATTGTATATCATTTTTGTAGTCAGATACACATATATACATGTTTTAAGATCTTTTGTATAGACATATATTCAACAACCACTCAAATTTTTATAGCAGTGGCCTGATACATGTACATGAAATTTGATTCAAACATAGACATATATACATCAGTTTTTCTATCATGGATTTTCTTATGTGTATGTTTTCTATTTTCTTGTATGTTGATGCTTATGGATGTTATCTACTTGTATGGATGTATGTTTTCATTAGATGCTAATCATGATTTAATAAACATGTTTGGTTACATGTTAATTAAATACACTGATGATCTAATTACCTTAAAGGATGTAACGTGATGTATGGATACATAGGATAGTAAGACACATGTATGCATTTTTTTATTTCACACACAAACACATGGTCAGGTCATAAACACACAAAAATTCACAATTTTAGAATGAGAAATGTCAACATATGTAGTATTATTGCCTTTTAGGGAGAACACCACACATGTGCCACATTGGAATTCTATGCATATTATCAACGAAGGTGCATCACATTAACATGATATTTTAAAGGTGTTGCATCCATAGACAATAATACGTAGGCACCTGAACCATACACAAAAATCACAATGCAATGACCTAACTAGTTAGGACTAAATTTCCCTTTCTGATCATGTGGCACATTTACATTTTGCTGGTTTTCACATAGAACCAGATCTCCTAGCTTAAAGGTTCTAGGAAGCACATTCTAGTTATATTGTCTTGATAATGACCACTAATAATCCTTAAGATGATCGAGGGCCTCTAAACAGTGCTCGTTGAGTATCTCTAGCTGATGCAAGTGGTTGATACGATAGGTTTCCTGATCAATTAACTATCTAAGGGAAACTCACAAGGATTAAATTTCAAACTCTAAAGGCACGATAACTTTTGGGCCATACATGAGATTATAAGGCATTGTTTCAGTTGTCATACAGACACTCATATGGTAATCCCAAAAATCATATGCTAATTGAATATGCCAATCCTTATGATGTTTATTAACTATTTTATGAAGAATGAGTTCAAGATTTTTATTAGACGCTTCTGCTTGGCCTTTAGACTGTGGATAATACAGTGTAGAAAAACTATGTTGAATATGAAATTTCTCCAAGAATTGCCTTACTTACTTGTTCTTGAATGGTGTACCATTATCAGAAACAAGTGTGGTAGGCAATCCAAAATGATAAATAATATTGTTTAGGAGAAAGCTACAGATAGTTTCAATATTTATGGATCAAAGAGGAATAGTTTAAACCTATTTCATGAAATAATTTGTAGCGGTAATGATAGAGTTATGTCTCTTGGAAGAAGGAGGTGATATTTTCCCTATGATATCCAACCCCCATTTTACAAATGGCCGAGGAGAAGTTTGATTTTGTAACTCGTGAGCAAGAGCATTGATAAGACAGTTGTTTTTTTGACATTAAATGAACTTCTTGAAAAAATTGAAGGAATCCTTTTCCATTTTTTTCTAGTAGTACCTCATGTGTATCTATTTTCTCGCCCAAGGATTTACCATTGAAATTTCCACCCCTAGAGCTCAAATGAGCTTCCTTGAGGGACAGGGGTGTTTCCACTTTAGTGAGACACCTTAGCAACAAGCTATTATAGACCTTTTGATAAATAACATTAGATAAAATGACATAACATTCCGAAATCTTTCAAATACGAGTGAAATTGTTCTTGTCACATCATTGGGAAATTTTCCAATATTTAAGTAATTGTAGATACTAGAGAACCACTCTCTCAAATTTGCATGAAAACAAGCTAGAGACTTGGGTTTAGGTTGATCAAAAACTGCTAAGGTTTGCATGACCTGAACTACAAAGTGATATTATTTCCTATCCTCTTCTAAGGGTACCAAGGAAGTAGCAGTTTCCATGGTGTTAGCGTGTCTAATTTCTCTCCTGGGGACATTATTTATTATGAAATAGGAAAACTGATTGAGCAAGGACAAAAAGAGGTCTTTATATCGAGATAATCTATTTTGTTTAGCCTGATAAGTTCTCGTGATCTGATTCACAATAAGTTCAAAGTCACCTAGTATATGAAGATGCTTGATTTTTAATGCAATCATAACACGTAAGCCAACAATAAGAGCTTTGTATTCAATGATATTATTGATGCAAGGAAAATATAATTGAAAGTATAAAGGGACCATTTTGCATTCAAGGGATATTAGGACCACACCCACTCCAAAACTAGTCTGACACCTTAACCCATCAAATTAAATCTTCCATTCGAGGTCACAGTTAATTTTGAAAAATTTCTCATCATGAAACAAATCCAACTTAGGGAAGGAGTAAGGTGAGGGAGCATCTACTAATTGATCAACAACCACTTGACCCTTTATCAATTTTTGAGTGATGAATTTTATGTCGAACTTAGAAAGTAACCTAACACACTTCGCTAATCTCCTAGCTAGGTCAACACTAGAGACAAATTGTTACAAAATATTTGTTTTTACTATGAAATTCATTCAATATGGAGAAGGTAATGCCTCAACTTCTATGTAGCAAATACGAGAGTGTGACATTGCCTTTCCATGGATGAATAACAAATTTCATAATCAACAAGGATGCAACTAACTTAGTAGACCATTCTCTCTCTTCTTGCATCATCATACTGAGCCAACAAAGCTTCCAAAGTATATGGTGATGCAGCAAGGTAAAGTAGGAAAGGTTTATCTTGTGTGGAAAGAATCAATATAGGAGAATTTCTCAAATAATCCTTGATTGATTCAAAATCTTTTTGAAACTCTTCATCCCATATGAAGAGAACATCCATTTTAATAAATGAGTGAAAGAGAGGGTATAATCAACAAATTGAGATATAAATCTACAAATAACCTAAATCTTCCCTTGTAAAATTTTCAATTTAGTAATGTTCCTTAGTGGAGGCATGTTAACAATAGCATGAATTTTATTCATGTCAACCTCGATCCCATGATAACAGACTATCAACCCCAAAATCTTGACATCATCTATGTCGAAGACACACTTTTGGGGATTGAGTCTCATCTTGTAGAGATAAATCCTTTCAAAGATAAGATGAAGGTTCTTCACATGATTTTCATGATTTATAGATTTAGCCAATATGTCATCGACATAATCCTCTAATATTTTATGAATGAAATCATGAAATATCAAGGTAATTTCTCGTTGGTAAGTCGCTCGGGTGTTCTTTAAACCAAAGGGAATGACCACATAACAAAAATTACCCCAAGGGGTAGTAAAGGTTGTCTTGTACTAATCAACCAAGTTAATAGGGATTTGATTATAACTTGAGAAGCCATCCATAAAAGATAACGATACATGGCTTGTGGTTGAGTCTATAATGATATCTATATTAGGTAATGGAAAATCATCTTTAAGAGAAGCCTTATTCAGGTCTCGAAAGTAAATGCATATATGAATATGACTGTTAGGCTTGTTTACAACAACTATATTCAAAATCCAAGGAGATTAGTCAATTGGATGGATAAAGCCTTCTTTTAGCAACATTTTTTATCTTGGTCCTGACCATCAAAGCTACCTTGGGATTGATCTTTTAAATTTTTTGCTTAATCGGCTTGGTGTCGAGACATAGGACAATATTATGGACCACTATAGATTCATAAATACTAAGAATATCCTCATACATCCAAGTGAAGATATTAGGGTGAGTGTGCAAAATATCGAAGTGTCTATCAATTTCTTTGAAAAAGAGACACTTTTGAATCTTGATTACCTTTTTTGAATACTTAGTATCCATAGGGATCTCAATAGTATCCCCTTTAAGGAGGGGACTATGGTCCTTAGGGTGAGATATCAAAACCTCATTACTAACATTAGATAGAGGGTATTCCTCATTGACACTCATAATAGATTCTTGAAACTAGGCTTGTCTATGGAAGTAATATGGGAATCATTTCTTGTGATGATAAGGAGGAAACAAAGAGTAAGAACCTATAAATTCCCCCAATTTTTCATCCAAAGAGAAGACATCCAAAGGAAAATTCTTGAATTTTTCCCTTTCTTGTATCAACTTAGGGTGGACCAAATCCAACGGCTCGGTTGTAATCATATTAACAGTCCGCCAAGGTTTTTGTTTAGACTATTCAATAGAGAAACCCAAACCCAAATAGAATTTTCATTACTTAAAATGGATAGGGACTTTGATTCCTTACTCGATACATCCTAGGCCTTTCTTCTCATATCCATATCGAGAAGCATGTTCCTAACCATATCCATAGCGATTTTGTAGAACTTTAGGAGGACATGGCTCCACGTAGAGTGTCTCGTTCCACCAATAGATGTCAAAAGTTTCTACAAGAGTGGTCCCACTTCCTTTACTTGGTTCAAAAAAATTGAACTCCTTTGTAGGAGTGGGGTCACTCTCTCGGGTAGGGAGAGGAGCGGTCTCCTAGATAGGATCAGACTTCTCTTCCCCAATAGGAGGGTAACCTATCCTTATTTCATAATAACCTATAAATTCAATACCAAAGGTGTCTAAATTGTACTTCACTATGAAGAACTCAGAGAAAGTTAAGGATCCTGAATCATCACCCTAGAGGGCATTCGATTGAGAAGCTAAATGAGAAGATTGGGGAGACTTAGGATCTTCTACTTTAGGTGGTTCATCCTTGTTGATACTTTCACAAGGAACAAGTTCCACAAAGGGTATCGATGAGGAACATGCCATAGCATCAATAGTTAAGGAGAGAATACAATTCTTGAGAGTGGATGTAGCCAAAGCATGACTAGCAACAACCAAAAAACAAAGGTGCACAACCTCTCAATCTACTTTAATCATAACCACCCAATTTTTAGTGACAAAATTCAAAGAATGATGCAAAGTAGAAGTTACTGTACCCATATCATAAATATAATTTCTCCCTAAAAGAAGATTGTATGGTAATGGGTGATGCATCACATAGACCAATGTAGGAAAGGTAACAGGGCCCAACTACAAAGATAGTATTATCGTAACTACGGCTTGGTAGCCAACATTATTGAACCCATTAATATACAAGGAATAAGCTTCCAAAGAAGACAAATAAACTTTTATTTTAGGTAATAGGTTCATACTACAAACATTGAGAGTTGAACTAGTGTCAATGAGGGCAGGCCTAATATTGATGTTGTTAACATTAACCATAATCATTAAGGGATCTTCTTGCTTTTGCACATCCAAAGGCAAGATTTCTTACAAGTGGAACATAATATTCAGTGAATCTTCTTGAATATGTGCCATCAATGCATTGACATTCATAGGCCTAGTAGAGGTAGGCAAGAGAATATTTTGTAGTTCTTTCTACAACATATCCTGATAAATCAGAGTGGTCTAAAGCAAGTCCCAAAGTGAGATCTTAATTGGAGTAACATGAAGTTGCTCAACACGATCGTAATCACTTGGTGCTTTGATCACAGGATTAGGAGCCGAAGGAAGGCTAGGTTGAGATGGTGGTAAATAAGTAGGGGTTGAGTTGGTTTCGATGTAGGAACAAAATCTTGTTGTTCTAAGTTTTATTATTTCTCCTTGTATTGTACATATGCTCGACAACATTGTAAGAAGTATATTAAGTAGCTTTCACAAACCTTGAATATAAGTCTAAGGGATTTCTATGACATGAAATCCTATAGCCAAAATAATCTTCCCTAGGGGATGGCTCAATTGGGGTCACATAAATGACAGGTTTCTTAGAGCTTGGAGGAGCCACATAAACTTCAACTACATTTAACGACTCCTCAGCTGGTGAGGAGAGAGTTTTTTTAGAAGAATTACAAATAGGGGAGAGCACTTATAAGAATTCATATAGAGTGTCTTAAAACATATCAAAATATTTTTTAGAAAAGGGATCATTGTAAACATGTGACATTATGAAAATGGATCTGACACTTCACATCAGGTTCACCAAAATGTGATATAAGAGGGATTTGTTGCACAAAAGTCTCTTTATTCTCAAGAGAGAACCAGGGAATGAACTACACTTATACACCTCAACTTGAAAAAATTGATAAGGCTACAAAAAAAGATAGGGAAGTTATCTTAGACTCTGAGAGAGAAAGACTTCAAGATTTTTACCTTTGGCTAGAGAGCTCTCAGCCAAAGGACATTAGTACAGTTTAAGGAGGCTAGTGCAATGCGCTGTATTCTAGAAGACACATTGGCATCCTGAGCTATGATTGGTATAGGAGTTCGAGTAGGAAAAACTGAATCTCACCTCTAAACTTGGGTCAAGGCATGCTAGGTTGAGTAATCAAATAGAAGAATCTAAGGAAAATTGCAAAAAAGGAGCTTGGAGAGAGATTACCTTTTACCTTGCATTTGAATCTTTCCTCCAAGCTTCAGTTCACAACTTGCACATAAAAGATCAAGGGGAAAAGTTTGGGGATGTATAGGGGTTTTCCTCAGTTAGACCCCAATTTTGATGTTCCCACATCCACAAACAACCAAGTTTGGAAAAGAATTTTAAAAAAATAAATGAAGTGTGTGGTGAAAGAAAAACCCACTTCAAAGTAGAGCCTGCACAACAAATTAGTTAATGGACAAGTAAAAAGGATTGATAGGGAGAGAGAGCATTACCGATGGGTCAAGATCCTATTTGGAGCACACAGGCACACCACTATGTGATTGCTTGAGAACTATAGCTTCTTGGAGAGTTGTAGCTGCTTGGAAGGGCCTCAGTCTGGCATGGGTTTTCCTATAGAAGTGCTTCTATTCAAGGATGGAGCTTACCCAAGACGAGATAAATTAGTAGTGATGCTCCAATAGATGACTTCCAACCCCAAAATGAGATCCACAAAGGGGTTTTCATGCATGCAAGGGTGGCATAGATCTGTTACATCTGAAATGTAACTACTAGGACACGTGCCACAAGGGTCATGATTCTAGATTCAATGTTTCAAACTTGGAAACCCAATATCATACTAACATGCCACATAGACGTCCACACACCGCATAGGCCTCCATAGCCTAGATTTTTAGGAAACACCTTGTCAGGCTTCTGTCACTTCTATTAGAAGAATGAAGAAGATCATTTCCTTTGTTAATAGTTTTGTTGTTATTGATGTCACCATGATATATGAGTTGCAACTACAAGAATCTAAGTCACATCAATCTTGTATTTTGAACAGATAATGCAAGATCTACCACTGACATTTTTCTTTGTAATCATCTTCAGTTTTTGGGAAATGGTCTGTGACTAAGAAATGCATACATGGATAGGAACTCGTGAGCATAGTTGTTTGTGATCATAACCAATATCATTTTTTTTGCTTACAACTTTTCTATTAAGCCCATTGTTGGCTGACCTATCAATCAGATAATGATATAATGGATTAATTTTTTTTGGTGTAATCCATTCTAACAAGTTGTAGCATGACACACATTTGAATTATTGTTGAGAATTTTTATCAAAATGACAAGATTGTTATCCTTGAAAATCATATATATATATATACAAGATATTTTCGTAAGAGTTGGAATGAATGAATGAGTGTGTGGGATTGAGCGAATATTAGTAGACTACATGTGGAAGCAAAAAGGGTGAAGTGTGATTTTTTGGCATGCAAATTATCCTTAATTACAAAGGAAATGAATTTGCACTTGAGGTTTACTTCTATCAATTCATTATTTTAGTTAGACATTTTGTTACTTCATTTTTGTAGGTAGTGGGCCTCCCATTTTTAATAGTGAGTCCTAGCAGTGAACCACCCCCTTTTTAATATCTTATAACTAGTTATACTATATTGTGAGTTAATCCTCATCATGGTTTTTCTCACTCTAGGTTTTCCACATAAAAAATTTGGTGTCTCCTATGTTCTATGCTTCATGTTTTGTTGATGAGGATTAAGGACGTTCAAAGAGGGACACAGAGAAGTGAGTGATCAATTGAAACAAGAAAATGAAGACATTACTAGACTGAAGCTACAAGTGGAAGAAAATAAGAGGATTGGAGAATGTTTGAATATAGAGATAAAGAACATGTTTTATGAATGTTGGAGACTTGACCAAGAAGTGGTAAATCTAAGAGAAGAACTAGAAAATAAAAAAAATTGTGAGGATAGTTTCAAAACAAGCTTCATCGGGCTTGATGAATTGATTGCATAACATAAACCCTCTAAAGATAAAGGAGGATAGGGGTTAGAAACAAGTGAAAGCTTTAAAGTAGTAAACAATCAAAAGACTCAAGACAAAGGGAAGTAGAAAATAAATTCAAGAAGAAAACTACCTATCAAACAACCAAATGCACAAAGGTACTCATCTTCCACTGACACTTGTTTTTCTTGCAACAGGTTCGGGCATAAGGCAATTGAATGCAAAAATAATATGAATTACTTTTTTGGTTCTTTCCTCAGACACTTTTATGCTTGTAATAAGGTTGGACATAGATCTAGTGAATGAAAAACCCAAATGATGAACTGACGCAATAGAGGAAGGATGAATCAATCCTTTGTTGGTTATTTCTATACATGTAGTAAATATGGGAATAAAGAAAGTCAGTGTAGAACAAGGTCTAATGGATGTTAATAAAATAAAATAAATGTTATCTATTATAATTGCAATAGAACAGGACATATTTTAAAGGAATGTATAAGGAAAAAAATAAATCAATCTACCCCAGTAGAGAAGAATGAACCTATGAATAAAGTTGAAAAACAATAATTTAAGAAGGAAATGAGTAAATTATGGAAAAATAAACAAGAGTCAGGGACTATTGATGTGTTTGTACCCTCAGCTATTATAGATGATTCCTCTGGTAACTAGACCTAGAATGGTATTAGGGGGAGCTCTAGCAGAAAATCCTTAAAACTCCTTTGATTGCAAGCATGTCAGATCCATGACACAAAGTAAAGTCATAAGAAATTAGTATGCAAGGGTTTCGAAAAATAAACTAGAAGAATGGAGGCTTGTATGGTCGTTTACGGAGCATATTATGGTTTTGACCACAGTTAAGGAAATTTGGTAGCTTTTCAAATTTCAATAGCATTAAATGTGAATTAGGGCATCACATTAATCTATAAATTGAAAAAATAAAGGAATTTTGATCATTTGTGCATTCAAAAGAGGTGAAGAGTGACTTGGAGCAGCTTAGAATGAATTTGAGGTATGACTAGTGCAAACCCTAGTTTTGACTACTTATGAAGAAAAAGGTATTTCTCTATTTTGGGTTGTTGTGAGCTTGTGAAAATTCCTTTCTTGAATTCTTTAAACTACGGTATATAGAAAAGACCTAGGCCCTCCTATAGGAAATACTCGATGAAATTTTTTGAAGATGACCCTATGGGCACTTTCTCTTCAATTGCTCATGGCATCATGCCAACAAAGGATACAATGATGTAAATTAGGGTTAATTTAGAAGAATTCAATCAAATTAAACTGATTGATATATGGATGAATGAACTCACTGGTGATGATTTCTTGATAAAACCTGAATATTTGAATCTTGTGATGAAAAATTTGGATTGTTGGAACAATTTTCCAAATTTTTGTTCTATAGTAGATGACCTATATGTAAAGTCAATTCTCAATAGAATGCATTATCATTTCTTATGGAATCATGTACCACACTTGATAAATAAGGAATTAATCAAATCCATCACCAGACTCTATGACACCAGATCAGTACCCATGTTAAAGGTAGTAAAAAATGAAACAATATCAAAACTCACCAGTCTTACCTATGAAAAAGGGCTCTAGAAACAAAACCTATTACAAATCCAACTGTGAAGTATGCATCTATAATGATTGAACACAAAATCTACTTCAGCAATAGAGATAATTATGTGTCTATCACAACTATCTATACTAGCTATGATATGTTTGTAAATGGTACAAATTACGATCTGTGTAAGCTTCTCAGGCAATAGCTTCTTGAAGACCTGAGAATGTCAAATTAGAAGAAGTACCCATTTAAGTTTGGTTCTCTAATTGTGTGCCTATTGTTCTATTTCCTCAAGATGCTTCTGAGAAAATCGGAAGCAGTGTATTGGGATCCATCCCGACCGATGGAAGATCAGATTTTTTATCACATGTGTAGTTTGGGAAATGTGAACAATGCAAAAAATGCCTTGATGACATTATTTTCTATGTTTAATAATAATATAAATTAGAGGGATATAATTCTGTGAAATATTATTGAGAAGTATAACAATGAGATTATATTTCATTTATCTTTTGATGAGTGTATGATAGAAGTAGTTTAACCCCAAACTATCTGGATTCAACCTTTAGGTTATGAAGTCTAAAAAGATGATGCTAAAGGTTATGTGAAACTCTTACCAAAGATTCCTAAAGATTTGAATGAACCCCAGATTGGAACTTATTTAGAAAAATCCATGGAAGTTCGTTTGGAGCAAGACAAAGCTAAAAGTAAGAAAAATGTGTAGGAAATGCTCAAGAAATGTTTCACAGCTGAAGATTTAGCTCGAGGAAGAGTTGTTCAAGGATAGAAGTATCAAAAGCTATTGAGTGTAAGGATATCTAGCAAGAGCCCTCCTTCTGGACCAGCCATAAAGAATTATATGCCCAACATTGCTAATAAAGGAAAAGGCCCAGCTCCTTCTAGACCTACTACTAGATCAAAAAAATAAAAGGTGTTCCTCTAGTAGCCCTTGTCAAATGGAGAAAATAAAATGCTACTAGGGAGAAGAATGTGAGTGTCACTAATGATCAAGAAGAAGAGGAAGAAGATCCAGCTACAAAATTTACAAGAAAGAGAATGGTGAGTGCTTCCTCCGATGAAGGTGCATCACAAGAGACCAGTATTGGTTCAAATAAGGTTCACCTTGTGTCATCCTTAGAGGACATTGATGATAGTGCAAATAATACAAAATATATAGAATAATTTCCATTAGACCAGCAAGAGTATAATGCCTCTCTGGTAAGACCCGGTTCCCCTCTTAAACTAGATGTTTTGGTAAATAATATGGTAAATCAAGACAACATGGTGAAGTCCACAACAAGATTGTCTAATTTAGTTGGAGAAGAGGATAAAGAAACAATAATTATGGCCATCATCAAATATGTCATTATTTTGGAAGCTAAATGAGATAACATTAGATGTTATGTTTCTAAAAATCTTTGGGAAACTATTATGAAAATAAGAGTAGAAGCAGTTGAGATAGAAGATAAAATAAGAAATAGAGAATATAAAGAAATTAGATCCTCTCTAACTTCGGATTTTAGAATCTTTGAATAAGATTTGTGCTAAAATGTCCAGGGAGAAAAGATGAGTTAATACTTAGATGAAAAAAGATAAGAAATAAATCAAAGGAATAAGGAAGGAAACAGTAAACACTATCACGGATATTGTGGAAACATATGGTATGATTGGTGCATCTAGTTCAACATCTGAACCCAACAAAAAAATTCTATATAAGTTATGGAAGAACCTCATTCTAGTGTTGCTAATGATAATATACCTCTAGAACTAAACAACACCAATATACCTCTAGAAATAGGTATTACAAATGTCCTACCAAAAATCAATGATGCTAATGAGAATTTGGAAAATTAAAAAAACTTGTTGAAGAAAATATTGAAGCAGAAGTTCATGTTGATACCCCTTCAGTACACCCCGAAGAAGAGGATAAAGGTAAGGAAGAAGAAAAGAGGGAAGAAGAAAAAGAAGATAATCTATAAGAATAAAGATTAGAAGAAAAGGAGATGGAAGAAAATAATGCAGAAGAAGAAACTGAAAAAAAAAAAGAGAATGGAGAGGAAGAAAAATAAAAGGAGGAAGTAGCAAACAGATATATGGAATCTATCAATATCATTGGAGAGAATGAAGAAGTATCCCAACAATTTGTAGAATCATAGAACTCCACTAGAGAACCCTCCTCCGATGATGATGTTTTTAAGGGACTCTTGTCTAAGCAGATCAAATTCCAACTGATAATTCCTTTGGAACTCTTGCAACTTCCAATGAATCAAGTTTATGTAGACTTGAACAAGATTTCTCTGGTACATAAATTGGTGTTAGGTGATGTATTTCATGCATCCGGTAGGAGAGAAATCTTATAAATTTGTTAGAAGGGAACAAAAATCATTGAAGACACCATTAAGGCCCTATAGGATGTTACATCAAATACATTTGTTGATACATCTCTCTCTTCTACTGAGAACTTGAAGCTTCCATTGGACTCCTTTAAGGAGCATGCTACATGACGTTTTGAGAAGAAAAAAAAAAGAATCTAGAAGAGAATTTGAATGAGAAAAGGCTACTGACCCTTCATGAAAAATGTGCCTTGGCACATGCCAATGTAGAGAAGAGCCTTGAAGTTGTGAAGGATTGTGAAGCTAAAGACAATTATGTGTTTTCATATTGTATAAGGTGGCTTGATACTACTCAAAGCATAAAATATCTCATGGAATCCATTGAATTCCAATTGACCACTATCTCTAGCACCTACAATTTATCAATGGATAGAGATGGATCAACTTGGAATGCTATTTCTACACACAAATAACATTTCTTTATGTTACAGAAGCGAAAGGAAAAGATAATCAAAAAATTCAGCTTGCTTGGTGATAATGTGAGAATGGAGTATGCTTTGCTAGCCAATGATTTGGATATTGCTGGAAACTTGGATGAGCTGAATCTGACTTCAAATACTCCATATGAAGCTAAACAAAATTTTATTTCTTTATAATCTTTGAAAAAAACTATGGTATCTACAAAGTAGAGCTAGGAGAATGGAAAAATGGCTTGGCAATGCATTCTTCAAGAGATGAAAAATGCTTCCTCCTCTAGGTAGAATTTTTTTTTTTTTACATTGTATGAGATAACTCCTAAGCAGGGGTTCATAAGTTTGATTCTATGTGTTTGAACATTCCACACCATATGTACATATATTTCATGTTTTTGTTCGACCTTTGTCCTTGATGTCAAAGGGGGATAAGATGAATGAGAAATAGAGTACACCTTGTAAAAAATTTGTAAATTATTTTTGGCACATGTTGCCATCAATGACAAATGGGGAGATTTTTGGAAGAATGAATAAGATCATATCCCTTGTTAATATTTTTTTTGTCATTGATGTCACCATGGTATATGAGTTGCAACTGCAAGAATCTAAGTCACATCAATCTGGTATTCTGAATTGGTAATGTAGGATCTACCTCTGACATTTTTCTTCAGAATCCTCTCTAGTAAATAGCTAATACTTCAGTTTTTGGGAAAAAAATTTTGATTGAGAAATGCATACATGGACATGAACTCATGAGCACAATTGTTTTTGGTCATTGTTGATATCATTTTTGTTGTTTACAACTTTTCTATTAGGCCCATTGTTGCTCGATCTATCAAGTGAATAAAGATATAATGGATTAAATTATATTTGTGTAATCCATGTCGACAAGCTGTAGCATGCCACACATTTGAATTATTGTTGAGAAGGTTTGTCAAGCCAACCTCATTGTTATCCTTGACAATCAAATATATATATATATATATACAATTTATTTTTGTAAGAGTTGGAATGAATGAATGAGTGTGTGGGATTGAGAAAATATTAGAAGACTACATGCAGAAAGGAAAGGGGTGAAGTGTGATCTATTGGTATGTGAAGTCTCTTGAATTACAAAGGACCTAAATCTACACTTGAGGTGTACTTCTATCAGTTAATTCTGGTGGTTAACCATTTTTGTAGGCAGTGAGCCTCCCATTTTGGATAGTGAGTCTTGGTAGTGAGCACCCCATTTGTAATCTCTTATAATAAGTTATACTATATCGTGAGTTAATCCTCACCATGGGTTTTCCCACTCTAGGTTTTCCACATAAAAATTTTGGTGTCTCCTATGTTCTATGCTTCATGTTCTGTTGATGATTCTGGTTATCTGAATTATCATATTATTTGCATTTTTTGTATGGTATTTTTTCAATAAGTTTAAGAATATACTGATTAACCCTCATCTTAATATATTGGATATTTAATAGTTTCACCATGTGTTTGCATGAAGTCATAATCGTGAAATTCTTACTCATGGTATTTTTATGTTAATGTTTCTATGGTTTCATAAATGTGAGACAAGATGTGAGAATGTGGAATTTCCCCTAGGTGCAATTTTGTGACATTAAAATGAGAATATTGACTATTGTGTGCAACAGTGAGAATTGGAGAAGTGGGTATGCAATGTAGAAGAAATTTTGAGCTCTAGAGTTAACTAAAGAAAACACTAAAAAGAAAAGGAGAGTTGTAGAAGGGTATGATGGTGCATTGAGGTGGACCAAGAATCCACTAAAGAAAAAGCATAAGAATAGATCCAAACTAGTGGGATGTAATGTAGAGAAGTAAGTTGTTGATTTGAGTTCTTATGAATAAATTGTAA
Source organism: Sequoiadendron giganteum (assembly GCA_007115665.2). NCBI lineage: Eukaryota > Viridiplantae > Streptophyta > Pinopsida > Cupressales > Cupressaceae > Sequoiadendron > Sequoiadendron giganteum. The sequence continues at coordinate 572,322,065 of CM021101.1, forward strand.
TCATATTTTATTTTGTAAATTTGATAGGTTGGGGCCATCACATAACTGATTTGGTGCTCAGTTCATGGGATTGGTGTCTCCTTAGGGTTGGTTCCCTTAAAGATTTTAGTAGAAGGTTTCCTTGTGAGCTTAGATTAGAATAGTAGATCCTAGCAGTATTTTCTCTTGTGGTTTTCCCCTTCTTGGGTTTTCCATGTATATTTGTTGTTATGTGTTGATATTTTATGTGCATGTAGAAGAAATTTTGAGCTCTAGAGGTAAGTAAAGAAAACACTAAAAAGAAAAAGAGAGTTGTAGAAGGGTATGATGGTTCATTGAGGTGGACCAAGAATGCACTAAAGAAAAAGAAGAAGAATAGATCCAAACTAGTGGGGTGTAATGTAGAGAAGTAAGTTGTTGATTTGAGTTCTTAGGAATAAATTATAATCATATTTTATTTTGTAAATTTGATAGGTTGGGGCCATCAGATAACTGATTTGGTGCTCAGTTCATGGTATTGGTGTCTCCTTAGGGTTGGTTCCCTTAAAGATTTTAGTAGAAGGTTTCCTTGTGAGCTTAGATTAGAATAGTAGATCCTAGTAGTATTTTCTCTTGTGGTTTTCCCCTTCTTGGGTTTTCCATGTATATTTGTTGTTATGTGTTGATCTTGTATGTGCATGTGTCTTTTATATCTTTCCATGTTTTAATCTGAACATTTAGATTTAAGAGTTGTCTCTGCATTAAGGATAAGAAGGATAAAAATTTAGTATCTATTGATTCACACCCTTCTTAGTAGATTATTGTGTTTCAATAGTTTTCATGTACTGATATATTAATTGTAACAAAAAACATTGTTTGTAGCACAATTATTCTATTTACAACAAAATGATGCTATTTATAGAAAAAAATGTTATTTATAACAAAACAATGTTGTTGAGATGAAACAAGTGTTGTTTATAACATAACAAGTATTTTTTTATAGAAAAACAAGTGTTGTTTATAGAAAAATAAGTGTTTTATAAAAAAAAAAGTATTGTTTATAACAAAACAAGTGTTGTTTGTAGCAAAACAAGTGTTGTTTGTGTAGACATGGAAACTATACATTTCTGGTTTGGCACACTTGATCCTAATCGCTAACATCATTTCCTCTGAAAACACAATCTCAACATTTCATCGTAATTCTATCCCTTAACCTGATGAATCGTCATTTATCTGATTAAGTCTATCACCTCCTTTGATTAAATTAATCAATTTAATTTAATTAACCTTACATTTATGTTTAATTAAATAAAATATTTTATTTGATTAAATTATCTAAAGTCCTCTTATTAAATTAAATAAATTAAACCTTATTTGATTTAATCTAATACTTCCCTCCTTAGTTAAATAAATCAAATCATTTATTCAACAGACCATTTCCTCTCAATTCTGATTTAAATTAATTCGGCTATTTAAGTCTAAATTGTCACATCTCCTAATTCCTCATTAAGTTAATCAAAACCATGATTAACTTAATCCCTCTCACTAAAATCCTCTAGAGAATGCAAGTTGCACAATAAATCAAATGCTTTGATTTTTTAATTCATCTATTTTCCCTCACAAACCATCAAAAGGGAATATTCCCTCAAGTTTGAATTCAAAAATGCAAGTGGATGGGTACTTCCATCAAGGCATTCACTCCTCTTACATGCCCTTGTGCATTGAGTCAAGTGACATTAACTCCATTTCTTTCTCCCTCCAACATGTTACATTCAAAATTCAAATTATAATCCAATGGCATTTATCATGCACATTGTTTAAAATGTGCTCATTCCTCCTCCAATCACATGTGGACAAGTGGCCACTTCTCATTGGTTGGTCTTTTATCCCACATTCATCCAAATCCCTCATTCTTACAATTTGAGAATCTATAAATGAGAGACTCTTCCTCTCATTCAAACATCCACATCTTGAGTAAACTTACTCTACTCAACTTCATCCTCAAAGAAAGATCTTAGATAGGTTATTGCAGGTTTTCTCAAGAACACATCTTGTTCTTCATCAACAATCACACAAAGGAGTTGGGAAAGGTTCAATTGCAACACTTCATTGGCACCAACTCCCCCATGGGATCAAGAGTTTGCTTAGTTTAGATAGATTTAATTTGGTTTAATGCATTGTTCTTCGTTTTTCATTTCTATCTTAATTTTGTAAATGCATTTCATGGGGAATTTTAATTCTCACTTGCATTTGATCTAACATTATGCTTGTTTGCTATGTTTGTGCATATTCAGGATTAGGGTTCACATTTTGGCACTAGAAGGAGGGAAATCGCGAGTTCAAATCATGTTTTTTTGAAAAATTCTATTGTTTTTCCATTTTTTTTGTAGGTTACAGATTCGCGGCTCTGTTTTGCACTGCATTTATAGGTGCGGTGCTATATAGCACCACACCTATAAATGTGGTGCTATATAGCACCTATTCCAAAGAGCACCGCGCGGTGCTATATAGCACCGCACTTGCAAACAGTGCCACTCCCAAAGGGCGCCACATATGATTTTTTTGGTTTTTCACCCAATATTCAAATGGTCGTATCTTGGTCATTTTTTAGTCTTTTTTGAAGTTTTTTTTTTGAAATGGGGTAGAATTTCATAAGCTATCCAATGGTGTAGTTTTTTTTCTAAACTTTGATAGAATTAAAATTTTCAAACTTTCACCTAATGTCAAAACACCATGAAACTTGATCTAAGTTTTAGGGCTTATATGCTTAATCTTTTATCTAACCCTTGTAATGATCTAAACTATTCCTCCAAGATCAAATAAAATGATTAATTGTACCTGCAAGTCAATATATATGTATATATATATATATATCAAACAATAGAATGCAAAAGAATGTAAATAATGGGAAGAAAACTAAGAAAGATTTCACCCATTTAGTATTCCATGGCTAACTTCCATTGCACCTTCTCCAGTTTTGGAATGATGGGTGCCCTCAACCTTAGTGTGAGCAACTCTCTAAGCCTAGTCTCAACAAAGATTTTGAAGGATTTAAAATGAACTAATGCAATCTAGAATATTACTCCTATTATGCAAATAGTTAAATAAGTAAATACTGAGATGTGAGAATGAACTACCTATAATAATAATATCTCAAGCAAATGATCATGGATCCAAAAATGAGATTAAGATTGTCATTTTATAGAAAATGCAATTTTGAACGGATGAACAAGATGAGAGATTGAAGAATGCCCTAGAATCAAAGGTCAAGATTCAATAAGGCAACTCTCAATTAGCATTAGGAAAAAATACCCCTATGTGTAAATAAGATTTAATTAAATGAATTAAATCAAGATTGAATGTAATAGTTGAGATGAAATTAGCAAAAATCAAAAGACAAGAGGATGAGATTTTAGAAAATCAATAATTTTAGAAATTACTTGATTTGTAGAAGAATATTTCCCTTTTTGAATTAAATTAATTCAAAATAAAGATTTTGTGAGGTAATAAGTAATTGATTTTTGAAATTACTTACTAAATGAAGAATCAGTTAACCATGTGAGATATTTTTAAATGATTTGTTTTATTTAAAAATATAAAAGTGTCATATGCCCTACTTAAATAATTATTTAATTTAGAAGAAGTAGTTAATTAATTAAATAAACTATCTGAATTTATTTAATTAAGAGAGGATTTAGGAATTAGTGACATATCAAATAAATATATTTAAAATATATTGATTTAATAATCAAGAGGAAATTAATGATAAAGATTTAATTAAATAAATAGGATGACTTTATTTAATTATTAGAAGACTTTGACAGTTAGTGACATATTAAATAAATAAATACAATTTATTTATTTAATAATTATGAAGAATGAGAGATATTATGAATTAATTAAATAATTATAAATTATTTAATTAATAGTTGAATGTGGGTTAGAAACATAATTAAAAATGTATAATTATGTCATGACGAAGGTGGTCAAATAGTGCTTGTAGGTCTTCGTCATTTTTATGTGTCTACATTTGCCCCTCTTTGTCATAATGCAGCTTGTGGCATTGTGGCAAAGAAAACCAGTCCAAAATATGCCCCAGTGAAGGTATGGAGTGTCTATGCCCCCTCGGGAAAAATTTTGAAATTTGACCCAAGATCAAAAAAATTTGGAAAATATCCCAATTAGCTTGAATAAATACCAGATACATAACGACGCGAACGATTTTTGAAAATGGAGGAGGTTAAGCCAGCCAAAATACCAGTCAAAGGTGGTCAAATGAGCCTCCAATAGGACCTATTAGGTCAAAACCCTAATTTTCGGCCTATGAATAGGTTGAAAAGGTTAAACCAAATGTCATTTGTTCATTTTTCATTTATAAAATTCAAAAACCAAAGCTTTGAGTGATGATGGTGATTCCTACGACTACACACCATGGATATCGTGTGCATTCATTCTGACGACCGGAGGGTGCAGACGCACCAGTAAGTACCCTATCCAACTTGTCAAATTTTTAATTTTACACATTTATGAGGGTTTAAAGGGGGGTTTTCAAATGCGGTGCGATGCAAATGCATTTGCGAAAGCCGCAAATTCCTTCGCGATCGCCACATTTTCTTGCGTCACGATGCAAGTGCAAAGGGTAGGGTAGGTATTTTCTGTGTTTATGCATTTGGGCGGTCAAACGATGCAATCGCCAGGTTGCAATACAATCGATGGTTTTCAAATGCATTTGCCATATTGCCACGCATTTGCAAATTCTAACGACGCATTCATTGTGCAATCGCGCATTTGCTGGCCGTAACGACGCATTCATTGTGCGATCGCGCATTTGCCAGCTATAATGATGTATTTGTTGTGAGATCGCGCATTTGTTGTTCAAAACGACGCATTTGAGATATTGCAATGCATTTGTCATGTGGAGTGCCACAATCAAAATATTGTGACGTATTTGTGGTCAACGCGACACAATTGTAGTTGACCAAAGTTGACTTTTGTTGACCTTGCCTTGATTAGCCTTTATGTACCCTTGATTTTCCATTTGTAGTAAACTTTCAGTAATAATGATCAATATGTGCTAATCCTTGGCCTTTCCTTGTGCAGAGTTGGCTTCCACCTATTTATACCCGAGAGTTCCACCCAGCGACTTATGCTTTCAGAGATCATCTTAGTGATAGACAGAGACATCGATTGATGACCTTAGGCATGTACCATGTTAACTAGATGCCCGTTATTCGAGCAAATAGAGGTTTACTTATAGCTCTTTGTAAGAGGTGGCATTTTGAGACCTGCTCATTTCACCTGCCTACTAGAGAGGCGACAGTGACTTTGGAGGATGTGTACCATATTCTACGGGTTCTGATCAGTGAAGAGAGAGTGGTTTATGATCCACATCGAGGGCGATAGGTTCTATCTGAGATGTACGAGGGTGTTGATGGTGTGCATTTAGACCTGGATGGTTATGAGATCGGTTGGGAAATTTTAGCTAATCAATTTCCTTGATTCGATGCCATGCTCATGACTTTGATCACTGGATTGTTGATTCTTGATCATTGCAGTCACGGATTTCCTATTGGATGGGGAGATGTTCTTGTCTGCATGCGGGGATAGAGGACTATGTTTGCTTGGGGGCCATGCTTGTTGGCTATGTTGTACCACCAGTTACACGAGGTGGTCTATCATCGGGGGCACAACATCAATTGTGGCACTACCCTCCTGATGATTTGGGTATGGGAGCGCATTCCTGTATTTCAACCACTGGTGCAGATTGAGCAGCTGGGTGATGGGATGTCGTATGTGTACTTATATACGGGATCAGTGAGTTAGACTCGCATGGGAGACACTGGGTATTGGCGTCATCATATTGATATGATGATCAGATTTTTTTGGAGACCCTATAGAGATTGTGTGCAGTGGTCGGATGAGGATGGCCACTTATCGTTTTGCAGATAGTTTAGGTACTTGATCACCCATACCATTCAGACCCAGTGGATCATTGAGATGTATCTGACCCAGCGGGTACTATGACAGTTTGGTGAGTAGCAGGTTGTGCCAGTAGGCATGATAGAGTATGCTCGGTCATCCATGGAGACCATGTGGGGGCCACCCATATCAGTGACAATAGCAAAGTAGCAGGTTGACAGCCTGGTGGGAGTTCAGTGGGCATGGAGAGGGGGTCCAATAGATCCAAGGATGTCTGCCGAGTTTGACACACCTGGTGGTAGGTTCATAGGCCCATTCCTTTGATAGATCTTGATGGTCCACCACCTATAGATTGGAGATTAGTCAATCCATGGATTTCAAGGAGAGGTCAGGGTGGCAGAGATGTAGGGAGGGATGGCAGAGGTGCCAGGGGTAGAGATGGAGGCAAGGGAGGAGGAGACAGAGATGGGGGAGATGGAGGAGGTGGGGGAGGTGGAGGGGGTGGAGGAGATCACAAAGGAGGTGGAGATGGAGGAGGAGGAGGAGATGGCAGGGGTGTTAGGAGGAGGAGAGATGACCGAGGGCGGAGGCAGCCTAGGAGAGTTAGACAAAGAGTGGTTGGTGTACCGTTTTCACCGATTTGAGAGGAGCCAGAGGTGAGGGCTGAGGAGGTGAGAGGTGGCAAGGAGGAGGAGGTGGAGGTGGTGGTGGATGAGGAGGAGGTGGAGGTGGTGGTAGAGGAGCGAGTAGAGGAGGATCCACTTATTGGGGGACATCCTCTTGACATAGATGTGGAGGAGGTCAGAGTCGGGGAGGAGAGAGATGAGGAGGATGAGGCAGATCAACGACTGCAGGAGCGCATGATCTCTGTAGATAATGAGGGTGATAGACCACCCATTTTTCCTATGGATGCTACCATTGATCAGTGGATCATAGAATTACAAAGCAAACTTGATGTAGCCTTGTCTCAGAACAAGGCCTTAGCAATGGAGTTAGAGGTCACTCGGGTTGAGAGAGATCAGGCCATAATATGATGGTAGGAGTCAGAGCAGTGGGTGACTGAGTTTGTAGAGTTGTGCTCTGGACCAAGAGGGGATATGGCTCGGGAGCTAGCTAGGATGGCAGAAAGAAGGGGCCGATACAGGTTACTATATGAGCAAGTTGTTCCATCGGATAGACGAGACCTAGGGTTGTCTCAATCCTACATCAAGATAGTTAGTGGCAGCCGGACACACAGCAGTAGTCACACTAGTGCTGGAGGGTCTACTTCATCAGGTCACAAATCTCATAGCTCTCATAGGCACTCATCAGGTCACAGTCATAGGTCGGAGCATAGATCAGAGCATGGGCACTGATTAGTGTCGTCGGGAATCTAGGCAGAGTAGAGCCAACCTCCTGTTACTGATCCCTAGAGATCCTAGAGTGAGACACAGGAGAGGACACCTATCTAGGTCACATTCCATTTGATGGATCAGCCATAGTTACCTCGTAGTTCACCTCCATAGGATGGAGGCGGGCCATCTTAGGACTTACTTTTAGACACATGTATATTTTGATATTCAAGGCTACGAGCTCCATTTTTGGGATGTTATATGACTCTATCCTGTAACATATTTTTTTGAGATTATATATATGCGATGTAGTTTTGATGTGACCTATATGATGTTATGTGTTATGGTGTTCTCATGTTTTATGCGATGTTTATGATATGAGATGTGTGGATATAATGCTTATGTTTATGAATGCAATTATGGATGTGATTATGTATGAATTTGTGTAATGATGACGTGATGCTGATGTAAATGTTTATTTATGATGCTTATATGTTGATGCAAATGATGGTGTTAATGCAATGTGAATTATGATATTTGATTTATGCAGATGTGAATATGAAATGCTCATGCCATTATGTATGCAACTTTGTTCTTTGTATGTCATAGGATATCATTTGAGAACCATAGAAGAGAAGACAAAGATGGATGTTAGTGCGAAGAAAGATATGCATGTTAGTGCGAAAAATTAAAAATCCTTCAAAGCTTTGTTGCGGTGCTATTCTAGTTGCTGCTCTTTAATCATCATTGGATGAAAATGTCATGATGGTCAACAAACATTATGATATGACATAGATCAATAGTGTTCAAGGTCGAACCTTCACGTAAATCAACAATCATAGACAAGGTTGATCATGACTTATGCAAGGGACACAATTGCCCCTAGCCACTTATCATGACCAACCACTAGAAAAACCAAAGTAATCATGAGACGTTGCTGCTTCTCTAAATCCTAATGATAGGATATCATGGAGAAACTAGCCACATGATAGTAAAAAAATAGACAGTAAAATCATCATACTATGTCATTGTTTCTCTAAATCCTGAAGTCGGGACATCTTGGAGAAGCTAATAGTATAGTTATAAGCAGACAAGGATAATTATCATGATATGTTGTTGTTCCTAAGACATAAGGAACTAATATCCTGATAATCATCAAAAGACAGAAAAAACAAAGTTTGCCAAGTGTTTGCCAAGTGTTTTAATGTCAAGTGTTGTTAAATGTAGAGCAATATCAAATTATGTAAGGACACATCTTGAATGACATTGATATCTAGGAGATCGATTCTCGGAGTTAGGAGAATCCATCAAAATGATAGGTGATGACGATGATGCTTAGGAAGGACACATCTGAAAAAGAACCCAAAGTTTTGCCATGGTAAATTGTCTTGATATGATTTTGACTACATGTCATTGCTGAAATGCTGAATTAACTGAAAGCATTGATAAAACATATTGTCGATAGATTGATAGTTTGAGATTGACATAAGATTTGCTTGACATGAAGATATTTTCTACGTGTGTGAATGTATAGTGCCATGAACCCTAATGGACTGACCTAGTGCAGCCTCGAGGGTCCATCGATTGATGGCCTTGCCTACATCATGCACTCAGAGACCTCGTAGTTCGACACGACCAATGACGTTGTCCAAAGCACAAGAGTTTGAATCATGATTTTATTTTGACAAACCTAAGAAGACTGACCTAATGTCTTGGGGATTCAAAGATGAATCTTGTCTACATAGAAAATGCGTAGAGATAATGTAGTTTGGACATGGATGAAATATTGATTGACGTGATCGAATGAATTGATTAGATTTGACTTTGTTTTTGGATTTTGACATTGAATTGGATGTTTTTGTATTTTCTTAGGACTTTTTCAGGTTTTTATTATTTTTTTAGGACTTTTTCAGTTTTTTGCGATTTTTTCAAGACTTTTTCAGATTTTTGTTATTTTTTCAGGACTTTTTTAGATTTTTGTTATTTTTTCAGGACTTTTTCAGATTTTTGTGATTTTTTCAGGACTTTTAAGAATGTAGGATCATGTGTAGTACCCACTGTAATTTCATGATAAAGGTCTTGCCCCCAAACAGAGCGGGGAGTATCTGAGTTCAAATGAAATGGAGATAGATAGACACAAGGCAAAGGCAAGGATATCCCAAGAATGATGTCAACCAAATGTTAACCATGGTCATAATGGATAGGACTTAGGATGGATGTTGTGAATGTGTCAGGATTTTGCAATTATGACAAATGGATAAAGGTTGATTTGAGTGACAGTAGATGGCGAAGCAACAATTGACCACGCATGGCGCTTGTTTGCCAGGTTTTCACCATGGTACCTATCCAAAGCGCCTGTTTGCCAAGTTTTCACTATTGGATGAAATCATTTCTTTTTACTTCTTTTTTTGTCATTTTTCAATTTTTTTGGTGTCACCAAGATGCTTGTTTTCCAAGTTTTCATCAAGGGATGATTTTTTGTATTTTCCAAGTTTTTTGTATTTTGTAGGTTTTTAGCCAGGCTCTCTGATGCTATGTGTAGAAATTTCTTAGATGTAAAATGTTGATAGGTTCTATTAGTTGTTCTCCATCCAGTGTGGTCAACTGATAAGCTCTGAAACCAAATGTAGCAGTAATGATATAAGGACCAAGCCAATTAGCCTCAAACTTACTAGGCTTTTCAAAGTCTTCCTAATTTCTAGGATTCTGCATGAGAACCAAGTCACCGATTTCAAACTTTCTCACCATGAATCTTTTGTTATAACTTCTATAGAGACAATTTTGATATGCCTGTAGAAGATTTAAGGCATTTTTTCGTCTTTCTTGTAGAATGTTCAGTCCATGCAGGCGATTATGTCTGTATTCTTCATCATCAATCATTCCTTTCAAAGAAACTCGGAGAGAAGGAATTTCGACCTCGATGGGTAATATGGATTCAGATCCATAGACTAGGGACAATGGAGTGGCTCCAGTGGGGGTGTGAATACTGGTACAATAGGCCCATAAAGCAGGATTGAGTTGTTGGTGCCAATCTCAGCCAGCGTCGTTGACAGTCTTCTTCAAAATGTGAAGGATTGTTTTGTTGGATGCCTTAGCTTGGCCATTACCTTGTGGGTAGTATGGGGTGGAAAAATGGTGTTGTATGTGGAATCACTCACAGAGCTCATGGATGTTGTGATTTTTTAATGGACTGTCGTTATCTGTGATGATGGATTGTGGGACACCATACCGACAAATGATATAATTTAGGATGAACTTGGATATTTGTTTACCAATGATGTAGGTGAGAGGGATGGCTTCAATCCACTTAGTAAAATACTCAATGGCGGTTATTATGAATTTATGGCCATTTGAAGAGGATGGATGGATCTTACCCACGAGGTTGAGTCCCCATTGTGGAAAAGGCCATAGAGAAGTGATAGATCTCAATTCTTGTGTAGGTGCGTGAATCAAATCATTGTGCACCTGGCATTTTCGACATTTCTGAAAAATTGAAGAGCATCTTTTTCCAATGTCGGCCAGTAGTACCCTAGCCTAGTGACTTTCCTAGCTAAAGTTGGACCACTCAAATGAGATCCACATATACCCTCATGTACTTCTCATAAATTCATTTGGGCTTCATTAGTGTCGAGACAGCAAAGAAGGGTGTTGTCAAGCCATGGCAGTATAAAGTGTCACTGACGATGGTATGTCTGGCCGCTTTTTGTAAGAAGTATTTTCTTTGGTTGTTGGACAAGTTGGGTGGGAGGATTTGGGATTTACGATAGTTTTTTATATCTTGGTACCAAGGTGAGCTGGGACCAACAATCTCACACACCATTGTTGACTCTGGAATATCATATGTAGGCATCAGAAGCTGTTCCACTAAGAATTCAAATTGTGACACATTCTTAGGAATGTCTAAAAGAGATCCAATGGTAGCCATTGCATCAGCTACCTTATTTTGTGTTCTTGGGATTTGTTCAAATGCAAAAATTTTGAAGTACATTAGGAAACTATCCACCATGCGCTTCTAAGGGAGCATCTTTTCATCCTTTGTGTCATAGTCATCATTCACTTGGTTTATGACTAATTGAGAATCCCCAAATACAAGGAGTGTCTGAATTTTCCATTGAATTTCTATCTTGAGACCTGTGACCAATGCCTCGTATTCTACAATATTATTTGTACAAGGAAAGGAAATCTAAAATGACTTAGGAATCGAATCCCCTTATAGTGTGATAAATAATATGCCTATTCCTGAGTCGTGCCTAGTGTGGGATCCATCAAAGTATAATTTCCATGGTAAAGCTAGTTTTGCATGAAAGACTGACTCATCAGGAAAATCAGTGATTAGCGGATGAGTGGCTTGGATTGGTGCATCAACCAATTGATCTATGATGACTTGACCTTTTATAGCCTTGCGCTCCACATACTGTATGTCATACTCACTTAAAATCATGACCCACTTTGCCAAGCGACTTGTCAATGTTGCTTGACTAAGGAGATATTTTAATGGGTCAATATTTGCTATCAAATGTGTTTGATGACTTAGCATATAGTCTCTTAGTTTTTGCACCCCAAAGACAACTGCTAGGCATGCCCTTTCAATGGTTGTGCAATTGAGCTCATATCCAGTTAATGTGCAACTGATGTAATATATGGCTCTTTCTTTTTCTTCATGGTCATTTTGCACCAATAATGCCCCTAGTGCATTTGTCATTGTAGAGACATACAAAATTAGTGGTTTTCCCTCAATAGGTGGCATTAACACTAGAGCTGTTAATAAATATTCTTTAATTTTGTCAAAAGCCATGTTGCACTTATCTATCCATACAAATGGAATGCTTTTATGGAGCAGATATTGGAATGGTTGACACTTGTCTGCTAGCTGTGCAATGAAGTGGTGAATAGATTGTAATCTGCCCTGAAGTGTGCTCAACTCACTAATTCCCTTTGGTGGAGGCATGTCCAGAATTGCTTTTACTTTTGTGGGATCAACCTCAATGCCTCGTCTTGAAACAATGTATCCTAGGAGCTCGCCTGAAGTGACTCCAAAGACACACTTCTTTGGGTTCAATCTAACCTTGTAATCCTTAAGCCGTCTAAAATTTTTATCCAGACTTTGAGATGTTCTATCCTTGTCAAAGACTTTCCCAATAGGTCATCCACATAATATTCCATTAGAATGTGCATCATGTCATGGAAGATTGTTGTCATAGCCCTCTGGTAGGTAGTGCCTACATTCTTTAGGCCAAAAGACATGACGTTCCAATAGTATGTTCCCCAAGGGAAAATGAATGTCATTTTATGCTGATCCTCTATTGCAATTTTGATTTGGTTATAGCCTAAAAAGCCATCCATGAGAGATAGCATCTCGTATCCTGCTGTGAGGTCAAAAATCATGTCTATGTTTGGTAGGGGGATGTCATCCTTTGGGAAAGCTTTATTTAAATCTATGAAATCTGTGCAAATACGGATTTGTCCATTTGGCTTGGTAACAGGAACAATGTTTGATATCCAATCCGCATAATCAATTGACCTTATGAATTTAGCATCCAGTAACTTTTTTAATTCCGCCTTGACAAGTAGTGCAATTTGTGGGTGCATCTTGTGCAGCTTTTGTTTGACCGGCTTGATTCCTGGGATTAAAGGAAGATGATGCAAGACTAATTTAGGATCAAGCCCTGGCATGTCAGCATATGACCATGAAAAGTTAACTTTTCTCTCTATGAAGAATTGTTTAAATTCAAGTTTTTCTTCATCTGACAATGATGCAGCCAAGAGAATCTTTTTGGGATTCTCAGGTGTGGCTATGTTAACTTCTGTTGTGTCCTCAATGAGTATAGCTGATTTTTCCTGTGTTACAAGGAGAAAGTCCAATCCTCCATCCTTAGGCACCTCAAAGAGGTTTTCACCTTTGGATGCATCCTTTGTTTTTACTATTTTACTATCAGGAGGTGCCTTGTGGTTTTCACCTAAAGGCATTTCTTTTTCTTTTTTATTCTTTGCATTTTTGTGATTGGAGGATTGCACAGTCTCCTCAAAGTAAGTTGTAAAGTCTAGATCTATGGAGAACCCTGTTTTGTGATCCCCCCATGGAATACCTTCTCTTAGACCCATGAATTCTGCAATTGCCTCGTTGTTCTGAAATATGTCCATCACCGGTGGATCTTGTTGGTCCCAGTCAATTAGGTGTGGATAAACAAGAGGGATGCCATCATCAGTGTTGGTGAAGGATGGGGAGGATGCGGAAAGTGTGAAAATTGATGCCTCAAGTGTAAAGGCGAAGTTGTCAATTTCCACTTCTATGTCTGATTGAATGGAAGGTCCATATTCCGAGTTAGATGAATCGAATTCAAAGTCATAATATGGGATAAAATTATCATCGTGACTAGTGGTTGGCATTTCAGAAGTATGGATAGTGGGCTCAAATAAATTTGGCTCATGGGTGGGTTCAAGAATGGGGTGGGATGGTTCGAGTATGGCTAATAACACCTTGTGTGTTTCTAGATTCCAAGGAATGCTTACCCATTCCTTATTTTTAGAATGTCGGTTAATATGGTCAATGTCATATTTCATGTGGAATCTCTCTTCAAAGGAAGGTTGGCCAGGTTCTAAGAATAGTTCATCAATGTCATAGTCACTGATGGTTTTGTCAGATCCCCATTCCCATTCATTTGAGTCTATTTCGGTAAGGGATTTTTTGCATGTCTCAACACTTTCTGTAGTCGTTACAACCTTACTTGAAAGTTCAAGGGTACATTGATCGTCAGTTCTGACTTGGTCATACCCTAGCCCTATGTATCTTGGTCTTGACTTTATAATAATAGGCTCCCATCTTCCATTGCTATTCTTTCCAAGGCCACTTGTACCATCAAAACCTTGGGCTTTGCATATATCATATCCTTTGCTATAGATATGCAAAGGTAGTGGAGCTAAATCTATCGAGTCTTTGTAAATCCAGTTGTCCATGTCAATAACGACTTCATTACCCATACTGTCCCACCATGTGAAAACACTTTTTGGTGGAACCTTGAAATTTATTTTGGGCTCTACTGCAAAACATGGTCTACCATAGACCTTAGGTGTCTTTGGTATTGTAGTTATACAATAAGCCATATTTAATTTGAACTCCCCCCAACCAAGGTCTTGGATCTAAATATCTTTACTTGGGATGGAGGCCGATGGAGATGGTGTGGTAGAAGATGATGGAATGGATGATTTCATGCATGTCAATGGGTCAATTTATTTGGATGAGGCAGAAGATGAGGCCTCCCAATTGATGGGTACCTGGTGCTCAGTAGTAGCTCGCAGGTTGGTACAGTATTGGAATGGATCAGGATCTCTTGGGATGGTGATCTCAGTTCCATCAAAAGGGAATTTGAGGCATTAGTGGTATGTGGATGGAATAGCCTTTAGAGCATGGATCCATGGACAACCAAGTAAAATATTATAGTGTACATCATGATCTAGGACCTGCGATGTTGTGTTTATGATGACGGGTCCTATGCAGAGAGGAATGGTAATAACACCTTTAGAAGTGCATTCTTCATCATCATATGCCTTGATGATGATGCTCTTGCTAGCATCTACACATGCATCAGAAAAACCAAGAGCCTTCACCAATTTGAGAGAGCAGATGTTCAATCCTTCTATGCCATCTACTAGGAATCATCTAACCTTATGCTTAAGGACAAAGACTTCAATGTGAAGGGCATCATTATGCGATGGTTTAGGTGAGGAATAGTCGTTGTCAAAAAAGGTGATGTGGTGAGGCAAATTCAGGTATCCACCCATAGTCTCAAAATGGTTGACATCAATGTTGGTAGGGACAGATGACTCTTGCAGTACTTTATCTAAGATGGCCTTATGCATAGGTGAAATATGGAGTAGTTCAAGAATGGATATTTGAGGAAGTGTTTTATTTAATTGCTCGACAATGTTGAACTCTGGTTTTGGGGTGGATTGTTTGGCGGATGGACCAGGTATGGTGATCTTTGGTTGATGATCAGAAGGACTCGGGATAGTCACCTTGCCTTTATGTGTAGTCACATTGCATTTTGGGGCTCTTTTGATGTTGATGGTATTAATAGATTCATCTTCATTAGCGGCACAAAGATTGTTGATATTGGTACCATCAAGATAACTGTATGCAGGACGAGTAGTATTATAGGCTAGATAGATATGGTTGGTTTGATTGTTTGTATGCTTTGTGCCAAATGAAGAAGCTTTACCATGATCCTGTAGTGGGTTTTTGTGAATGGTATGATCTGCATTAGATGTGAAAGATTGACCACCCAACTCAATGGTGTGGTTCTCTATTAGATCTTGCACTAGATTTTGCAATTGGTGATAAGAGGAAGTTTTGTGCCCTTTGGCATGGTGGTAATCACAGAATGAATTTTCATCCCACCATGATGGCTTGAATTGACCAGGGTCATATGGTTTTGGCTCTTCCAGTGTGATGACGCCATTTTGAAGAAGTTTCTTTAAGACAGTTTCGATAGGTTCACCCAATGGGGTGTATGTACACTTTTGGAACTATCGTGGTTGATGCAACTACCTTTGATTTGATTGTACATGATTTTTTTAGATAGTGTTAGCAGTTGGTGTTGGTGTAGTTATAGGTGCGTTTTGATTTTGTACTCCTTTGATTGTATTGATGGTTTTTGCATCAACTACATCGTCATTTCTGATGTGCTTGTTTTTAACCCAATATTGGTTTTGTCGTTTGAGCTACTTGGGTTATTATTGGTGGTTGTGTTGATGGTTTTGCCACCATATTTCAATTCAACTTTTACGATCAAGGATTTTTCCGGTTGAACACCCTTTTAAACAAGGTCAATAAAAGTGGTGCAACAATGGAATTGTAATCCATACCTTAGTGGTCCAAGGAGAGTTTGTACAAAAATGGTTACTTTCTCCTTTTCAGGTATTTCTACTGAACATTTGCTTGCTAAGGTTCTCCATCTTTGAAAGAATGGAATGAAAGTCTCTCCTGCATCCTCTTGGGTAATTTTGCATAAGGAGGTGATGTCAACGTCTGTGTCAATGTTGTAAGCATAGTTTTTGACAAACTTGTTTGCCAATTCGTCCCATGTTTTGATTCCCTTAGGCAAAAGTGAGAACCATTCTAGTGCATGACCTCTAAGACTTCTAGAAAAGAGTCTCATGAGATAAGTTTTCTAATAAGCAATGTCGATACAACTAGTGGTGAATTCCCTTATATGTTCAATGGTGTTTGTTTTGCCTTTATACTTGGGAAAATGAGGGACCACATATCCATGAGGAAATGGTGGCATATACATGGTTGCATCAAATGGATATGGACACAAGTCATGTGACATGTATGAATTTTTATTGGATTGTTGCAAGGTCACCACTTGTGTTTGAAGAGCAATGAGTTGGTGGGTGAGTGCTTCCACCATTGGATGGTTGGTAGCATCACCTATGTTGGTGATAGAGAAGGTTTGATTCCCCAAATGTTGTGAGGAGATGTGTTGATTTGGGATGGGTTGTTGATGAGTGAAATGAGTGTTTTGATTAGGCAATTGTTGATAATGAGTGTTTCAATTAGGGATGTGCTATTGTGTGTGGACTTGAGAAGCATAAGTGGGAATGTGATATCATGCCATGTTGGATTAAATTTGAGGACCTTGCTAGTTTTGATTTTGTTGATGTCCAAATGGAGTGAAAGATTGATGGCCTTGTTGATTTTGAGCTTGTTGATGCCCAAATGGAGTGTATAATTGAATGCCTTGATTTCCTTGCCCAAATAAAATATTGTGACCTTGAGGAATGTTGGTGTTTTGGGTCACAAGAATTTTGGTATTAACCTGTGATGAAGTGGGCTGGGTGCCTTGAATGAAAACTCTTCGTTTATTTCTCCCAAATAGATTGGATGAGTTCATTGCTATGGCACTTGAAGAACCTAATAATAGGTTTGCCGATCTACTCATGGAACTAGATGTAGTTCCAAAGAGGTTTGATGTGGTTGCCCCCATTGTTTGTGAAGGAATGGTGGATGCTTGTTGGGGGATGGATTGTGATGTGGTGCTGGTTTGGGAAGATGATCCCCCAATGGATGTTGTGTTGGTTGTGGTGGTAGTATGACCAAGGGAGGTAGCATTGATTGTGTTGATGATATTTTGTGAAGAGGCTCCCATGGAGGAACTGTGTGATGCTGGAGTGGGAGAAGTTGGTCTAAGAGTGATAATGTCGAATCCCTTTGGTAACTTAGCCCCTTGGTCGAGGAGTATAGCTAGGAATCTAGAAGAGTCATTTAAGACCATTTCTTCCACAAAAGAGGCCACTTCTGGGTTTTGAGCAGCAGCTTGTATGTCTTCTTCAAAGACATCCCCATTTTCATCTCGTCAAATAAATAGTTCAAAAATATCAGATGGAGATGATGGGATGTTCATTTCACTAAAAGGATTGAAGTTGGAATTTTCCATGTCAAAGCAAGGATTGTTCGTGGCATTAGTAAATGAGCTCATGCCAGTTGTGAACCTGAGAAATTTGGTGTCTTGTCCAAAGGAATCCATGAGTCTTTTCTTTTTATGTAGTCTACTTTCAACCATACAAATTTTTTCTCAGCTTGGGATGATGTAGAAAATGATCTAAATATGAGACTATGTTTTTGGTTTCTTTTTGGATTTTTAAAGGATGCTATGAAAAAGGCTTGTGGATGCAAGTGGAGTGACACTAAATGGAGATGCCAAATGATATGCAATAAATGATCCTAAGATGTACTTACTAGTGAGAGATCTAAAGAGGACAAACTTGGGCAAACAAATTTCTTGCAATGATTTAAATTTTGGAAAACCAATGGACCATAGAAGGACTATAAGTAGGAAAAAGTGAATTTTTTACACTAGACTATTGAGTGGGAAAAAAAAATTCACAAATTGATTGACAAAGTGACAAAGGTAATTGGGTCCAATGATAACCTATTATTGAATGCAAAGTGTGGACAATGAATAATAAGAGTCAACTCCTAAAATCTGCAAAAGTGAGTGTCTAAGAAGGTGGTGAAACTATCAATACAATCTAATGGAAGGCTAAATGAGAACCTATTGTGAGTCTAAAAAATGGTACCAACAAATTCAATGTTTGATGGAAAGTTGAGCAATAGATCATTTTGGTTTGGACTATAACAATGAAGGAGGACTGGATTAAACTGAAGACAAGTTTTGGAATTTTTGTTTTGACACTGAGAAGTTATCTATAGGTTTTAACAAATGCATCCCAGAAAATGCATTGCGACAGAGAAAATGCAGCTCACAAAATCAAATGCAGTTTTGGAAGTGTCGATTGCGACATAGTCTGGCAAATGCGGGTTTTTGTCTGTCAAATGTAGCTCAATTAACCGAATGCGGCTCACTGATGGAAAATGTGGCTCTGTAAGTGTCTTTTGCGGTTGAACAGAGTGAATGCGGCTTGTGATTGCGTTGCAACAGAGCACTTGCATTGCAATGTTCAATTTTATGGAAAAACCCGAAAGTTTGTAGTTTGAAAAAAAAAAAATTGGTTCCAATTTGTGATATTCAATTTGTTGAATATTGTTAAAACCATTGGCAAACATAGAAATCACAATATGAAGTGCATGTTCAAACAAACTCACTCTTCATGGTCAAGTGGGTCATCCTCAAAATCACATCCCACATCTTAAAATCACGTCGACTCACACAACCTTGTCACCCCCTAGAGGGCACCCGTGTTTTTGTCTTTTCCAGGTGCGTACTCAAGGTGATAGAAATGGATACCAAATCCCCTGAGCAAATAGTCCGTGGTGATTATATGGTGAGTGTCTTGGGGGGAGATTCTACCCTCCCCTTGCACTTTGATTGAAACGATGTTTGGTTACTAACTCGGTTGGCTACTACACTAGGTTCTTAGTAAGTATTTTCATTCAGTGTGGCAATAGATATACTCCCTTGAGAGACCTCCCAACCTTTAGAACAAAGGCTTTGGGGATGGTTATCTTTCCTACTACTGTCAAGTTGGATTTTCATCAACAACTTGCTTTTGATTATAGTAGGTTGGAAACCTTGTCTTTAGGTGTTCCCACTTAGGTCGTTCCCGTAGGGTGAGTACTTTTCCCCACTATGGCAAGCCTTCTAAGGGTTGTAATAAAGCATGAAATGCTGAAATATAAAAAATGGATAAGTCTGGCTTTTTGATCACCCAGTAAAGGGGAGAGCATATGCCTATTATCCAATCAAACACAACAAACTTGTTCAATTTTAAACCCAAAATAAAAGTTTTCTATGCTAGATGAAGATGTTGCTTCACGAAAACATGGTGTTCATTGTTAATCCTCAAAGAAAAATTTGGTGGCTACCCTAGGGTTGATAAATTCTAATTAAATTATATGTCTACCCTAGGATTAATAAATTCCATTAATGTGTCTATCCTAGGATTGAATTTTTTTTAAACACCAAAAATGGAAGAAATAATCAACTTTGGCCACAGACGTGTCGGATCCAGATTACAATAACAACCAGAAAAAAAATAAAAAAATCTTTTTACCAGTTACCTGTGACTCTGTCAGATGCGTCATGTCACGTCAAATGCACCGCTCGAAGGCTCATTTGCATTCCAACAAAGCGATTGCATTGCTCATTATAGCAAATGTGATGCGACAGAGCGATTGCATCGTTTAGTCCTGCAAATGCATAGTTTCGTACTTCAACCTGCAAAAAAAAATCTAGAGTCATACGACACCTGCAAGAGTTCATTAGAAAGTCGAGTTCACCAATGTAATGATCTAAAATATTCTTGCAAGATCAAATCAAATGATTAGTTGTACCTGCAAGTCAATATATATATATCAAACAATAGAACACAAAAGAATGTAAATAACGGGAAGAAAACTAAGAAAGATTTCACCCATTTAGTATTCCATGGCTAACTTCCATTGCACCTTCTCCAGTTTTGGAATGATGGGTGCCCTCAACCTTAGTGTGAGAAACTCTCTAAGCCTAGTCTCAACAAAGCTTTTGAAGGATTTATAATGAACTAATGCAATCTAGAATATTACTCCTATTATGCAAATAGTTAAATAAGTAAAGCCTAAGATGTGAGAATGAACTACCTATAATAAAAATATCTCAAGCAAATGATCATGGATCTGAAAATGAGATTAAGATTGTCATTTTATAGAAAATGCAATCTTGAACAGATGGACAAGATGAGAGATTGAAGAATTCCCTAGAATCAAAGGTCAAGATTCAATAAGGCAACTCTCAATTCGAGTTAGGGAAAAATACCCCTATGTGTAAATAAGATTTAATTAAATGAATTAAATCAAGACTGAGTGTAACAGTTGAGATGAAATTAGAAAAAATCAGAAGACAAGAGGATGAGATTTTAGAAAATCAATCATTTTAGAAATTACTTGATTTGTAGAAGAATATTTCCCTTTTTGAATTAAATTAATTCAAAATAAAGATTTTGTGAGGTAATAAGTAATTGATTTTTGAAATTACTTACTAAATGAAGAATCAGTTAACCATGTGAGATATTTTTAAATGATTTGTTTTATTTAAAAATATAAAAGTGTCACATGCCCTAATTAAATAATTATAAATAATTATTTAATTTAGAAGAAGTAGTTAATTAATTAAATAAACTCTCTAAATTTATTTAATTAAGAGAGGATTTAGGAATTAGTGACATATCAAATAAATATATTTAAAATATATTGATTTAATAATCAGGAGGAAATTAATGATAAAGATTTAATTAAATAAATAGGATGACTTTATTTAATTATTAGAAGACTTTGATAGTTAGTGACATATTAAATAAATAAAAACAATTTATTTATTTAATAATCATGAAGAATGAGAAATATTATGAATTAATTAAATAATTATAAATTATTTAATTAATAGTTGAATGTGGGTTAGAAACATAATTAAAAATGCTATAATTATGTCATGACGAAGGTGGTCAAATAGTGATTGCAGGTCTTGGTCATTTTTATGTTTCTACAACCCTAATATCTTCTTATTTCTTAATTTTATATAACATTTGAAGCTTGTATTGCAGGTTTTAAATGATCATGGAGCATGAAAATGAAAGAAAAAAAATTATCACATGATTGTAACAAGTGTTTTTTAGCACTTTGGGAGAAATTATAATCCCTTTCCAAGGATTTGTCACCTTCATGCTCTTTAGGACTCACTAATTTCTTTTGGAATCTAAAATAAACAATCAAATTTTATTTTCAAAATTTGCCAAGGGGCTAAAAAGAACTTTAGGTAAACACACTAGATTTTATTTAAAGGATTAAAAAGGTTGAATAAAGCAATCTCACACTTCATTTTGGTGCTTAAAAAGAATTCGTCATTTCTTTGAGGGATAAAATGAACAAGTGTTTTCAATGTTTTGCAAAAATTTTCACAAGTTAATATCATTTAGAATGTGTATGCACTTCTCTCACACTTCATTGTGATCTTGAGAATCAAAAACATTTTGGTGATATTAGGTTGTTAAAAAGATTACCTCCAAATTTCAATTTGGGCACTTAAAAATGAACAAAGCATGCGAGTGTGAATAGACTGATTGCGAGTGTTCTTTTTTTTTTAAACAAAGTTTTATCGAACTACGAATATGTTTGTTTGCTATTGTTTATCTTAGAGGGCCTGCCTTGTGGGAAAAAGTACTCACCCAAGGGAATGACCCAACTGGGAACACGCTAAAGCCAAGTGAATTTCAACGAGTATATAAGTGTGGGTTCTTGAGGAAAGTTCAAGAATCATGAGGATTATTCTGATGAGATGGACAACAATGGACTCTCACCGATGTTGGATAATCCCTGATGAACAGAATGCTTGAATTAGAACCCCTTGTTTAGAAAAAGGCCAAAACCTTGTCTATCTTGTTGGTGCAAAAGGTCATGTCCTTTGAACCTTCCCCAAGTTATACATGCAGTCTTGTTGTAGAAATAGAAAGTATGTCATGGGAGATTCATGGGTACTAATGCTTGGCTGACCCGAATAAGTGAGTGTCATGGAGGGGAGCCAGTGTGGTCAAGCATTTAGCTATTCGCACAAGATATGCGCAACTGGATTTATCTAAGTGGGAACCCAACAAGATATTGCCTCATCATCCTAAGGTTGTAAAAAATTGCTTGGAAATATACATTGCTTGGTCTCCAAAAAAATTACAAAACAAACATTCACAAGACCTCCAAATTTCAAACCCCTTGTAGGAAACAAATACCTTTGACGAATTTAGGCACTCTTGCTTTCCCTAGGGATTATATCCTTAGAGGTTTCTAAGTGCTTGGATTTTATCATCATTTGTTTTTGATAAGGTTAAACATAGGAAACATTTGCCTTGATTTTTCTTGATTTCCACATAATGCACTTTGTGGGATGAAATAATATTAGGACATTGGACATTCAGTTTGGAAAAGATAATCAAGAAAGTGTTTGTGGTAAAAATAATCGAATCTAAACAAGATAATAGACAATTGAACCACACATGTGCTTGATCCATTTTGAGTCATTTGGTTTCCATGTAGACATTGGTCTTTTGGTTTTAATTACTTCTAGGGAAAATCGTGTTCTTCATCACCTTGGTCTTGTAAGTAAGTCCTCATAGGGTCATCTAGGATCAAAATCATCACTACATCCATTCAAAAATCAATCAAATCCCATCTCACCAACAAATTGTGGAGCCTTGGAAACATCACTTATGCTAGACTTTTAGAAAATCAAAATCACCTTGTTTGACTTAACACACCTAGTCAAATTATCAATCTTCTTGAACAAATTTGCCTCTAGGATAACGCAACTTCCTGAGGTCTACTAGTTCATGATCACTTTGTTTGGCTTAACACACTTAGCCAATTCATTCTCTTATGTGATTTTTCCCTAGGATAACACAACTTCTTAGGGTTTACAAGTTCACCATCATCTTGTTTGGCTTAATGCACTTAGTCAAGCTATCAACCAATCAAAGTCAAATCAAATCAATTCCTCAAGTCTAGCATTGATTTAAAGTTCCTAGAAGTTAAAACACCCACATCATTCACCCCTTTCATCTTTCATCTCATCATTGGTCCTAAACACCTTAAAATTTCACTCTCGCAACAAGATCAAAACATATGAAGCACATGGAATATAAACTTGATCCATCTATCACGAGTAATCCAATTCAACCAAACTATCCAAGTCTCACAATACCAATTGATTATCGAAAATCACATTTATCCAATTCAAACATGACATCATTATCACCTCCAAACCTCAATCGTACAACAAATGTGAGTATGCCCAATCTGAAGTTTGGAACACCCTTCCCAATGATAGATTTAAATCCAAGTCCAAGTTTGCAAATCTATCAACCAAATGCTCAATGCATGAGTTTTCCAAACAACATTATCCCACCAAATCGAGACATGATAAGTGCAAATTTACGGAACATGATAATTTCGAATCCATACTTGGTGAATTCTGGGATAGATATGATTGCAAATCAAACCAATGTTGTTCAAATTCCAAGAAATATGTTAACAAATCCACATGTTGATTCAAGTAAATGTAACACCATGAAAAATCAAAGTTACCTAAATCAAGGCAATAGGATTCTCAACCCAAAAAAATGTCCAAAGTCAACCTACAATGCCAAATCAAAAAATCATACCAAATCATCCCATTTTTCCATTAGTATCGTAACAATGGATGACAACCATCCAATCAATCCCAATGATCAACACCATCCCCAACCCACCACCACCACCGCCAAAACACATGACAAATTTTTTCTCCATCATGTTGCAAGCCGCACAACAATATGCCCGCCAAAAGGCACTCCGAGCCCAACAAGCCGCACAAGTTGTGCAAGTGGCTCAAGTATCCCAACAAGCATAGGCTCAAGCTCAAGCCCAACACATGGCTCAACATGAGCAAACACAATTTAGGGCATTATTGCAATCAATCCATCAACAAGCAGCTCAACAACAAGCCAAACAAAAATCATTGTTGGCACAACAACATGACCAACAACAAGTATTGTTGGCTTAGCAGAAAATGCAAGCATTACTCACTCAACAAAGCTTGCAACAAGTTCCCACCAAAAATTTTGAAAACAATGATCAATACCAATCCATCGATGAACACCTTGATGATGTTTCCACCTCATCCAATGATCAAATCAACATACATCAAGAGCCATTTTTTAGTCATGATCAAGACCCCTCCTACAAGGATCTATTTCAAGGAGTGTTGATGTTATTTGATCCTATTGAAATAAACCAAGATCCTTCCACCAATGACCATATTGAAAATGTGTCTACATCACCTTATGAGTTAGAGGACATATCTCAAGAACTTTCCCCAAAGCATGATTGACATCTTTCACCAAAGTCTAGCAATGGACCTTTCCAAGACAGATTGACATCCTTTGACCTCATGGTTAAAGATATCATAGAAATTATCAACTCACCATTTGAACCAAGTCCACTCAAAGATCAAGAGGATATTGAGCCACTTCCAATTCCTTATGATGATGTCCAAGAACCCGTTGAAAGTAATCCATCCTTTGAAATTGACCCATGTCAAGAACTTGATCCAAAGCATGTTGAAATAAATTTTGACATTAATCAAGATCAAGAATTTTTATATGCAAGCTACTACAATGATATAATGGACACTCTCCTATCCATACAAGATGACCACATCCACATAGGACATACTCCTCCATCTACCCATGAGATTTTTTCTTTGGATGGACACATGGATGATCTTAATTCAAAACAAGAGTCTCATACTCTTGAAATCATTTCCAACGAACAAGAGTCTCCTACTCGTAACATTTGTACACATGATAAAGATATAGAGAAATGAAAAGACATATCAAAAATGGGTCATGAAGAAGGTTTCTACAAAAGTTGTGAATCAGAAATGTCATGTGAAAGAATATCAAGAATGGATAGTGAAGCATCAACACTTCTTGAAGAAGCATTACAATTTGATATCTCACAAGATCAAACCAAAGATATCAATAAAGAAGTCATCCCTTATATGGAGAATCTTATCACTTATAAACTTGGAACACTCACCTTTTATGAGGGAAAATCATCTTATCAATGAAAGAGCTATGACCTTTGAAGATCCACCACAGAGCAGAGAGGGATTAGCACCTTGTTTCCAAGGTAAATCATATCCTATTGCAAATAAAAATTTTCAATAGATGAATTATCAAGGCAAAGAATTAGCCCTAGATGAGCAGGGTATCCTAGAACTAGTGCAGATTGTTGGTAATCCTAAGCATCAAGGCCTTGGTTATTCAACAATCAAGGTATATCAACATATCAATGATACTTCTAGAAAACTAGGGGCAACTTCATCTCAAGAAAATGTTAACATAGGGGGCACGAAGAATCCTTATGATGAAACCAATGCCAGTACTACAACCAACCACATCATGAATATTCATCCCCTTGTCACCCCATCCATGAATTGGGACCAATGCCAAAATAAAAATTTGAATTAAAGAACAAAGAATGCTATCAAAGAAAAAGAAGTAGTGAAGCATGCAAGAAAAACCAAATACATATGGATACCAAAAAATACAAAGAAATATTATCCCTATCAAACTCCATCAGTCAAAGAAACTATGGGGAAAAATAAAAAAGGGAAAAGTATCCATCAAAGATTTCCACAAAGGAAAAATCAGGCTTCTCAAGCAATGTACAAAGTGTATCAAGCAATTGGTCCTAATCCATGCACACTTCCATATCCACCCATTATTGCTCATCTTCCCAAGTTTGGAGAGTCAAAGGTTCCAAACTATCAACCAATCCATCTTTTATTCCTAAACAAACTCCACCATCCATGCCTCCACGCATAATATACAACTCTCACATTGACCATGTATTGGTAGCAACCCTTCATTATAAGGATTCAAAAGACAATCTATCACGATGTGCGCAGAGAGATAGAGTTAACTCTAGTATCAGCAAAATAGATCAAGGATCTCATAAATTGCATTCAAGTGCATGTATCTTAGAAAAACAACTTCTTCAAGCAGTATACCAATGGCACATTATGAAAGAAGCGTCAACATCAACACCACCAGGTGGTTTAGCATCAGCTTAAAATCTTGTAGAAAATACAAAAAAATAAAAAAAATGTCTTGAAAAAATGGTCACCTTGATGAAAACCTAGAAAACAGGCGTCTTGGCGACAACAAAAAAAATTAAAAAATGCAAAAATCCAAACAAATCATAAAAATGGATTGAAAATAGTAAAAAAAAAATCATCCTATAGTGAAAACCGCGTGGGCGACGCTTTGGACAAGTACCATGATGAAAACCTGGCAAACAAGCATCATGTGTAGAATTGAGCATCTACCTGTTCCAGTTCAAGAGAAAGCATCTTATCACATCCATAATAAAGCCAACATTTCGGCCATATCATCCATTCATCCATGAATCATTTATCCAATCCATTTTCATATATTTGCATCCATAATCCAAGTTATCTTGATCTTGAAAAATTTTGGTGTGCACTTCACACTTGTTTATGGTAAACATCTTGACATTATTTTATCCTTAAATCATTATCTGAATGGGAATCCTCTATTTGAACACCCTTATCTTATTGCAAGATAATCCATATCCATTCATCCAAGACTGTACCCATGGTCATTCAAACATTGCTAGACACTGGGGGCAGATATTTAGATCTTGCTTCAGGAATAAATCTTGATAGATATCTTCCAACTTATGAAGTGATCCGAACATTGGAAAACATTAAATCAAATTGGTCAAAGCATTTGTGATTCAAATCCAAATCACTATCCCATGACATATTTTGACAAGAAAACGTTCCTTATCAAGATTTATCTTTCATCGAACATCAATCTGAATAATCAATATCAGTCACATCTAACTTATGCGTTAGCATCACATTAAATCATCAAAACAATTTTGTTCCAAATCAAGCTTCATCAATCTTGATCAATCAAATCCAATCAATTATCACCTTGTTTGAATTAACACACTTAGTCAAACTATCATCTTTTGCACGAGTTTATTCTAGGATAATACAACTTCCTTGGGTTTACAGGTTCACAATCATCTTGTTTGGCTTAACAAACTTAGCCAAATTATCAAATCCATAATCACCTCGTTTGACTTAACACACTTAGTCAAAATACCCTCTTGTGTATGATTTTACTCTACAGCTTCCTAGATTTTACAAGTGCATTATCACCTTTGTTTGACTTAACACACTTAGTCAAACTATCAATCCATTAATTTGATTGATCAACATTAAGCTTATTTTTCAACAAAATCCCAAAATAGAGCACTGATATCATCACATATCCATATCCAAATCATCAAAATTCATGCGAAAAACCAAAAACATTCAAAGAAATCAAAAATCCAAAAAGATCCAAATCATTCAAAAAATCCAAAAACATGTCGAAATATCAGAAAATCTTCAAAAAATTCATCATTGAGTCTTTTCAGTCTTTCACCTTGTCGAACTACGTCATCTTTGAGCTTGAATGTAGGCAAGGTTGATCTTTGATCATCCCCCAAGGCAGTTAGGGTCAATCCTTAGGCGTCCATTGCAATAAAATGGCAATCTATTTGCCCATCTTTCTCATCAATAGTCGAATCCGTGTCTTCCAAACTACGTCGTCTCTGAGCTTAAACGTAGGCAACGCCATCCTTGATTGGCCCCCGAGACACAAAATCTAGAAACATTGAAAAATGTAAAAATTCCAAAAATAGCCTCAAAACATTTGATAAATCCAAAAAGGTACATCCATTTCATCTCGCTTTCACCCATGAATTTTATCATTCCTAGTAAATCAATCGCTACCTTCCCCCTTTGGTAAGTCAATCAGAAGCAAGTTTAGCAGGTTCCAAAGTGAACACCTAATCGTCAAAGTCTTGAATGTCTAAGTTAGTAAGCAAGCAAGTTGGTCAACTCGGAATATCAATAGCTTATCACCCAAACAATCCCACCAAAACCCTGATCACAACATGTCCTAGGATGAAGCTTTCCTGTGATGGACATAAGCATCAAGTACCTCTTAGTTGTTTAGCCCTGGCTAGCGTTACGAAGAACATTAGCTTGTTTGTTTTCTTTTTCTTGGTCTTTTTAGACTTATCTTATATTGCGCTCATTCCAAGGACCTCTCGATGATGCCTAAACAAAACAGGTTTAGAGAAAGGAATGGGGCAATGATCATTATCTTTTTTATCTGTTGTGCTTGTTGGCTATTCTTGTAAAATAACTTGGAGAATACTTGCTTTGTTAGGTCCATCCTAGCAAGGTTTCCGTATGTCAAGTGTGAACAAGAATACTCCTATCTGATTAACAAGTCAAATTCCATCACACTAGGTACAATTCCATCCTGGTCCTTTATACCTTGATGCATTGTACCTATGTGTGTTATCAAACATAAAGCAATTGACCCTTTGAAAATCCCAACTCCTAGCAATGCAAATAATCATCATCGATAATAATGTGAACTTGTGTGGATCCTCCTTCCATCCATCTTATTCTTCTTATTCTTCTATCTCTACTAACATTTCTATCTAAAATCGGTGTGTTGTATCAAAATATACATGAGCCTACCCATGGCCGATGACTGTCTATACATCATCAAAATTGTCTACATCAAAGAATTATCTTTCATCATCTGATCAATAGAACCACTCCTCTCACATTTTATCATGATCTCAATCGAAAAATTGTACATTTCCACTCAATCTCTCGAGGGGGCAGTATACCAGTGTAATCCTTCCACTGGGGCAAAAGTGGGGCATTTGAAAAATCGATAAATTTTTGAACTTTGATCACAACAGTTTATTCTTTGAATCAATTCAACAAGTACATTGCTTCAAAGAGGGGCAAAATGTAGACATGGAAAATGTACATTTCTAGTTTGGCACACTTGATCCTAATCGCTATCATTTCCTCTGAAATCACACTCTCATAATTTCATTGTAATTCTATCCCTTAACCTATTGAATCGTCATTTATCTGATTAAGTCTATCACCTCCTTTGATTAAATTAATCAATTTAATTTAATTAACCTTACATTTATGTTTAATCAAATAAATCATTTTATTTGATTAAATTCTCTTAAGTCCTCTTATTACATTAAATAAATTAAACCTTATTTGATTTAATATAATACTTCCCTCCTCAGTTAAATAAATCAAATCATTTATTTAATAAATCATTTCCTCTCAATTTTGATTTAAATTAATTCATCTATTTAAGTCTAAATTGTCACATCTCCTAATTCCTCATTAAGTTAATCAAACCCATGATTAACTTAATCCCTCTCACTAAAATCCTCTAGAGAATGCAAGTTGCACAATAAATCAAATATTTTGATTTATTAATTCATCTATTTTCCCTCATAAAGCATCAAAAGGGAATATTCCCTCAAGTTTCAATTCAAAAATGCAAGTGGATGGGTACTTTCAACAAAGCATTCACTCCTCTTACATGTCCTTGTGCATTGAGCCAAGTGACATTAACTCCATTTATTTCTCCCTCCAGCATGTCACATTTAAAATTCAAATTTGAATCCAATGGAATTTATCGTGCACATTGACCAAAATGTGCTCATTCCTCCTCCAATCACATGTGGACAAATGGCCACTTCTCATTGGTTGGTCTTTTATCCCACATTCATCCAAATCCCTCATTCTTCCAATTTGAGAATCTATAAATGAGAGACTCTTCCTCTCATTCAAACATCCACATCTTGAGTAAACTTACTCTACTCAACTTCATCCTCAAAGCAAGATCTTAGATAGGTTATTGCAAGTTTTCTCAAAAACACATCTGGTTCTTCATCAACAAAGTGGACCAATCATCAACAATCACACAAAGGAGTTGGGAAAGGGTCAATTGCAACACTTCATTCGCACCAACTCCCCCCATGGGATCAAGATTTTTCTTAGTTTAGATAGATTTAATTTGGTTTAATGCATTGTTCTTCGTTTTTCATTTCTATCATAATTTTGTAAATGGATTTCATGGGGAATCTTGATTCTCACTTGCATTTGATCTAACATTATGCTTGTTTGCTATTTTTATGCATTTGCAGGATTAGGGTTCACAGTTTGTAACAAAACAAGTATTTTTTGTAACAAAACAAGTGTTGTTTGTAACAAAACAAGTGTTGTTTGTAACAAAACAAGTGTTGTTTGTAAAAAACAAGTATTGTTTGTAAAAAAACAAGTGTTTTTTGTAACAAAACAAGTGTTGTTTGTAACAAAACAAGTGTTGTTTGTAACAAAAAAAGTGTTGTTTGTAATAAAAAAAATGGTTTTTATAGCAAATCAAATGTTCTTTATAAAAAAACTATGGTGTTTCAACAAAACAAATGTTGTTTATAAAAAAAGATGTTTATAGAAAATTATATGTTGTTTATAACAATTGATGTTGTTGCAACAAAAAAAATGTTTTTTACAGAAGTTTACGGTTTCAATTCCAAGATGACGAGTGCTTCATTTATTTGAGTCTCATCTAAGGACCCTTAGCTATTCAAGCAATTATGGTCAAAGGTTTGAAAATACATAACTATTATTCTCATATTTTACTGAAGGTTATACCATCATGAGAACAGATCTCAATAAATATACATATAAAGAAAATAATCATTGAATGATATGGATATTGTTTCTTGCAAGGTAATAAAACATGAACCACATTTTGGTTGTTATAACAACAATAATATTCTATATGAAAACTAGGACCGGTATTATTTTTTCTTGGGTTTTGAAGAACTTGCATTCATTGATATAACATATTTATGCCACTATCATTCTATGGAATGACCAACAATCAATTGATTATTTCTTAATATATATAATAGTATTAAGGTCATAGCCTAAGCATGGAAACCCATGACCTAGTTGCATTTGACCAAAGAGTCATTCTAGGTTTGTTCACTGGGAATGATACTTTGACATACTTAACATGCAAACTCAAAGATAGAATGATACATTATTTTTCCTTCATCCTGTGTAAACAAGGCGGTAAATAATTTTTAACAAAGTGATATGAAATAAAAATAATATCAATAAAAAATGGATCGACATAAGCTCTTATATCATTCTTTATAGACTAGGTGATATGGTATGATAATGATGTTATCCATCATTCCCAAATCAGCTTCCGTGGTCATCGCACCCAAATAGTGTGGCATATTGAACGGTCTAGCTCATGGTAAATGTTAAAACATCAAAAATTACAGTGGAGGTTCTTGCTACCTACCATTAAAGGGGGTGATAAATATTTCAATAATTTTTCCACACAAAATCATAAGCTATCAGTTCACCCAATTAGCTATGTGATTGGCTGAGTATAATCACAAGAAATAGATACATAAAATGTGGCGACATCAAAAAACCTTAGAAGGTATGAAATAACTAACTTCCATGTCATTGGTGAAGCATGCATGGAGCATGTTCAAGAAAAGAATGGCCAACATGGACCTGCTTACAACAGACAATATAAAAAATGTAATCGAAGGAATGGCATAAAGAAAATTAGTGAACAAAATTTAATCTGATTTAATAGAATAGTCAAAATAAAAAAAATATTGGCCTTAAGAATAGACAAAACTAGAAATGCAAATATTTCAAAGTAAAAATCATCAAATACATCTAAATTTGAGGATTTTTCCCTTGTCTTTTTCCTCAAGACTCAACAAACTAGGTATTCTTCTCAATTGGCTTCAATGATATCTTTTGAAAATGGAAACTTTCTTTCTTTTTCCTATGCCTCCACTAAAGGGGCCATTTTGAATCTTAATGGTCATTTATTTTTAGCTACCCCATACTTCAAATTTGAATATTTTTCATAAATCTGGTTGTAGGCCATGACCTCATGAGATATTTCTCATGATTTTATTTGAATTCATATCAATATAATAGTGATAATTTTTATTCCAAACTTGATCCTTTTTCAAAAGGGATAGAAATACTTATATATATACCTATATATATATTTATAGATTTTTATATGTTCATATATAAACTTTTATTTTATTCCAAGAATTAATGTTTAAATAAAGTGGCTTTTCTTATCCTTTAAATAATCCTTTCTGAAATACATATATTTATTTGTGTTATTTCATGCTATCATTTTCATTTAATTCTCAAAAAAAAATGGTCAAGATAGACAATTAAATAAGAATTCACATGTGGGGTGAGGGCCCTAGCTCGGTTGGCTAAACCTTTCCTATTGTAGGAGGTTGGTCATGAGGTCTAATTTCCTCCACCCCCATGGTATTGGAGTGTGTGTTGCCGTCGATCACGTAAAAATTTTAAATAGGTGCAATGCAATTTATAGGGGGTCATGCTACCTGATTCCTGCCGTCTAAAACAAAAAAAAAAGAATTCACATGTATTTGATTTCTCAAGTCTACCTTTTTAATCATCAAATTATTTCAATTCATATTAATATAATATCCTATGTGAATTTCAAATTCATTCATCATGCCATTTTATGGTGTGTGCACCTATATTTCATCAAGGTTTCCATTTGATCCAGCTAAACAACCCTACTTCAACTATTTTCTCGTCCTTCAACAGGTTATCCTATAATTTCACACACTTGTACTTATATAATTCATATGTAATGTTCAATCATGATAAAATATAAGATAGTTCAAAATATCAGATGGTCAAAAGACTGTCAGATTCTTTCAAACTTTTCAAAAATATCAAAATTTTCAATCAACATAATGAATTTTCTCAATATTTCAAGTTATCATACTATTATTTAAATGTAATAAAAATTGGTTTATGATATTCTTATACAAGTATCACGCTCTGAACCTCTCTAGAAATGTATCTAAAGAAATATTATCTAAGATGAAGTGATTCTTGTATTCCCCCTGATGCAACCATGAGAGGCTATGCTTCTCAATAAATTTATCATTACATTTTCTTTTAGGTTGCTTACATATACAAGAAACAAAAAGAAGCTATCAAGTCTTAGAATCCAATACTCTTTCTCCACATCATTTGTGGATTCAACAAAGATTAGTGGTTACAAATGTAGAAACAATTAAATTGATTACCTACATCATGAGAGACTCTAGACACAACTATTGTCTCTAGTTGAGGCACTTGAAATGGGAGATCTATATGAAATCATCCCCCTCTCGATCATCATTATGATACTTGTGAATATGAGGTGTTTATGCTCTCTATTATTTGATCTATGTTCCTTTAAATATTTCTATGACTAATCTCATTGAGAATCCATCTCCACTCCTCAAATTCTAGTATGAATTACCCTATATAAATCCTCTAATGCATGGAGGATTTAGGAATTTCGGTTTGGTGAAGGATCATGCTAGTGCGCCTCAAAAACATGTCTCTAGCAATGGTGACTCAACTTGATTTCTCCCTATACCACGACAATGAAAATGACCATGACCATGATATCTCCTCATCCTAGGTGGAATCCTAAAAGGAAATTATATAGAGAATAATCAACATGAACACATCTACCAAATTTCCTAATGTTGTAACCAATGTCTAATAAAAAAATGTAATGCTTTAAATTTTGACAAAGGGGAAAAAGCACAACTAATTTTTTTAAGCACTAGCATATATTCACTATAGAATTCTCTATCGTGCTTGACATGGTAAGATTACTACATACAATGGATGATATTGTTTGTGCAACATCATCGATGATAGGTCACTCAAGATACAAGATATATGAGAGAAACAATTCAAGTGTGTAGATTCCATCATGCACACCATCAATCAAGAGAGTTTTATTTGAATATAATACTACAAAAAGGATTAACTGTATAACTATACCCTTATTATGTTCATCTCTTCTATATGTAATATGATGAGTCTAGTCATTCGATATTTTTCTTGTCTTTTTATCCAAGTTTGTAGATATTCTCAAACACTTATTGTATACATATTCCTACACTATGTTATCTTCAATACTTATTATGCAAACCTAAACTTTATTTAAAGTATATAGAAATATGAATATGATGTGATATTTATTTCATAATTTATGTGTGAATATGTATGAATTTTAATGGATATATATTCTTAACTATGGTTGTTAGCATTATGTGCATTTTTTTGAACTAACACTTTGTAGCTAGAGGAGGTAGATTATAGCCCACAAAAACTACAAGGTGCAACCCATAGCCAAAGGAGTTTCTAGATACTAAAGCAAGGGAGGTGTTAGAACCCAAATTTTCCATTAAATTCCAAGGTCTTTTACCCATTTAAACCCATTATTTTACTAACTTTTCATAAAAAAACATTTTATCCCCCCATCCAAAGTGATAAAACACCTTATACCTTATACCCTTGCCTTAATATTCACCTTTTCTGTCATTTACTGCTTTACCATAGCTTCCCATAGACTAGCCCGAGGTATAGAGGTGGCATTTAAGAATATTCATGCAAATGGATACTGTACAATCGTGGACGGTCAGAGAAGAGACCACTGTGGCACAGTGGACAAAGGAAACAAGGTGAGGTAGCAATGGACGAGGGCTACTGTGGTACTATTGGCAGTCATCATAGTGACTATAGTAGTATCGTAAGTGGCAGAGGTAGCGGTCATGGCGGCTATCGTGATACTGTGACTGGTCAAGGAGGAGACTATGGTGATGTGGTGAACAGGGAGGTGAGGGTGAGATAGCAGCAAGGTTGGTGGTCAAGACAGTTACTGCACAACCGCCAGGGGTAAAAAAGGAAACCATGATAATGCGGGGATAGTAGTTAATGCCGACCACCATGGTGCCATGGACAGTCAAGTCAAAGACTATGGTAACACAATGGAAGGGAAGATAACAGCGAAGCAGTGGTTAAGACCGGACATCGTGGTACTGCAAATGGTTAAAACACAAACTGCAAAGATGCAATAGATAGAAACAACAATAGTAAATGTCAAACACCGTGGTACCACTAAGAGAAAACAATAATACCACGGTAGAGTGGTAGGCATAGAAGAAAGATTCATAGCAGTAAGTAAAAGGGAATAGTAAAAGTGGGCAAAGTGTTATGATATTAAATAAAAAGAAAATGCAGAGCTATGCTCAAATATTTAATTTTTTGTCAAGGAAATTCAATTAAATGTTTAATTTCTGCTAAAGAATATAGACGGTTGTAACAGGAAAATGAAGGTTCGTGACCCTTGGTATTTATTGTATAAATACTTTGAAAAATTAGGTAAAATAAAGAGGGAGGGAGGATTAGGAACAGATAGATAATTGTTGAGGTAAAACTGGGGAAAGGGAAATAATGTACAGACCTGCTTGAAATACAACAATGGAGAAAATATCTTAAACTGGTGAAATTATTTTTTGGTGTTCAGTTGTTGTGATATATTAATTTATATTCTTTATCTGGTTGTCTCCAACTTGAGGTCTTTAATCATTTAAATCAAAATATCAAGTATATCTCTAATTTATCAAAGTGCATTTTCATTTTGTGTGATATAATTAACTGGTGTCTGCAAGTCAGAATTAAATTATTTTAATAAGTCACAGTAATTTAAGGATTTCTCTTGGATAGTTAAAGAAGAGCCTAGTAAATAAATATTCCAGAAAAATTTATGAAAGCCATAAATTAATGAAGTTTTATGCTAGTCATAGAATCTCATTTTCAAAGTGCCTAACAACTAGATTTAAGCCAAATAGGAAAACATACATCATTCTTGATTTTGACTCCATTACCCATGTGGATAGAAGGCACTGATCTTCCATAACCCAAAGAAAAAACTTTATATGAAAAAACATATTCAAAATCTTTCTTTTGTGCATTAGGAGTAGTTGTAGTGATTTTATCTATCCTCTTCCATTTTCCACCGTGGGTAGATTGTTCAAGCAGGAAATACATTTCAAATCTGCAACATACACATAGGTGCACCCGCCTAGGTTTAGTAGAGCCTAAAGAGAAGAAGGTTCAATTATGTTTATTGGCCTTGTACATTGGTCAAAAATGTTGTGATATCTTGGAAACCTCTTGTGGTTAAAACCTGCATTTTTGAGACCCAATAGTTTGGCAACTCTGCTAGGGAGCTATACTCAAGAAATTTTTTTCAACCTATCCATTTATTGAGTCAACAAAGTTTTAAATTTTTTTGGGAGATTCCGCTAGGGAAAACCAAAGCAGTATCAAAATTATTCCCATTTTCCTACTTTTGGGAAAAGTAGGTGGAAACTCCGTTTCAATTTGATAAATAATTCATAGATATTATGGAACAATAACACTTGGTCAATTTTCTTGTCAAGATGGTAGAATAAGTGTGGAGGCAGTAGTTAATAAGAGAGTTGAAGGAATTGAAACAATAAAGGCTAAAATTGGACCAAAAAATTCTATGATTGAATCAAGGATTGCTACAATTGTGAGTTAAATGTGTCTTAGATACATATGAATACACAAATTCCAATAGATATTGGACACCACAAGTGCCACTTGAAAAATTTATGCAATGAAGGTAATATGCTATATTCACAACAAAACATTTATGCATCTCAGTCATCACATCAAATGAATATTTATCCTATCCTTCCTAGACAAATATTTGTAGGCTATCAAAATCAAAAGCTTGAGAAGGAGGAGGATGAATATGCACATACTCAAATCCAAGACCCCATCACAAAATCAGAATGTAGAGTTTCTCACTTAGAATCATTTTCTAACATAGATAGATATAAGGGAGAAGATTTAAACTCTCTATACAATAGGATGACAAACATTTGTTACCTCTTCATTGTAGGCCTAAAAGACCCCCGTTTGTTGCACAATTTCTAAGAGCATCGGAGCCTAAATCAGTTTATTGGTCAGAGTCATCAAAGCAGTGTGCCTTTGATGTAGTGAATAAACTCATTGATTCCATACTTTGGAAAAGGTATATGGATAATGCCAACAATAAATCTAATAGTGATATCATGGATGATCAAACAATGCAATAAACAAAGGAAGCATGTGCTACTGGGATTTCTAATGACAATTTTTCAGATTTGGAAGATGGTGATGATATGGAGGATCAATCATACATATTGGATAAGGACTACAATGATCAATACCATGGTGACACAATTAATCATGAAGAATAATTCATGGGAGAAAGTTCTTATGAGGGACAAGATGATGAAGATCTGGAAGAAACATGTTCACTTAGCAGTGAGCAGGTTTTAGATTTGTTAACTCTTGAATACTAGAGATGTGCACATAAAGATAATTCTAAAGTTTTGGGTCCAACATACATTTTATTTGACAGTGAGATTACTATGTGTAATGATTCATATGATTCCATTTGCATTTCTTAGAGTGGTGAAGAGATCTTTGAAGCTGGTCAAAAATCCATTTATGTCCAAGAAGAGGTATGTGACTTGAACATTTTTTGTCTACAAGAGAAAGATGTTGGTTTGCATGTTATTGATGATGAGTGTTCAACCTTTTTTGATTCAAGTATGTATAAGGATGAATGTATGGATCAAAAGTATGTGTCAATATGAATTGGTGGTAGGAAAGGACTGGAAAGCATTTCTAATTTGACTATTTCATAAGATGCTAATGAGACAAGACTTTTAGATTCCCATAAGAAGCATTCATATTTTCAAGTCCCAGTACAGCTATAGGATCATTCAGTAGTATATGATAATGAGAAATATTATGAATTTCCCATTGAATCTGGACACACTTTGTATGTTGAAGGTGATAAATACTTGTCATATGATTATAGGAATTATTAATTGTAGAGTGGTGAAAGGAATGTGAGTCATGCTAAACACAATGATTTCCTAAAGGTTTTCAATGATAGTGCATGTAATAGGGTAGTTGGAATGCATAGCTTCAAAAGGATCCTGATGAGCTCAAATAAGAATAAAGTCTATGATAGAGGAAAGTGTAGGCTGTTCTTTTGGGTGGCTTGGGGCCATCCTTTATGGTTTGAATTTTAAACCATAGTAGATATAGAGGATTAAATATTTATAGTGCATGGACAATTCTTAAACAAACCTTTTTAAATATTATTTTCCATGCACAGTCGTCTAGGAATTTTAAAGGGTCTGGGCTTGCTAGTGCATGGACATTCTCAAAAGTTCCCTTATTGAAAAAAATGTTTTCCTTCCATGTACAATAGTGTAGGGCCATCTTCCATCCTCCATTTTCCATCTTTCATTTCCCATCCCCTTCACCTTTTCATTCCCTCCATCTTCCATTCCCTTCATTTTTCATTTATTTTCTTGTCTTGGTCTGCTTTCCCAGTGATATTCTAGATTCTTGTAGTGATTTCCAAAATCACTCATCCCCAACAGGAGCCACTATTAGAACCCAAATTTTCCATTAAAATTACAAGTTCTTTTACCCATTTAAACCCATTATTTTCCTACCTTTTCATAAAAACTCATTTCATGCCCCCATCCAAAATGCTAAAACACCTTATACCTTATACCGCTACCTTAATATTCACTTTCTATGTCATTTACTGCTTTATCACGGCTTCCCACAGACTAGACCATGGTATAGAGGTAGCGGTTAAGAACAGTCATGCAAAAGGTTACCATGCAATTGTGGATGGTCAGAGAAGAAATCATGGTGGCATGGTGGACAGAGGAAAGTAGGTGAAGTGATGGTGGATAGGGGCTATTGGGGTACCACTGGTGGTAGTCATAGTGATTAAAGTAGTGCGGTAAGTGGTGGAGGTAGTGGTCAAGGTGGCTACCATGATACCATGACCAATCAAGGAGGATACTACGGTGATGCGGTGAACATGGAGGTGATGGTGAGATAGCGGCGAAGGCTGGCAGTCAAGACGGTTACCGCACAACTGCTAGGGGTCAAAAAGGAGACGGTGGTACCATGGGGATAGCAATTAATGCTGACTAGTGTGGTGCCATAGAAAATCAGGTCAAAGACTGCAGTGATGTGGTGGAAGGGAAGATAATATCAAAGAAATAGTTAAGAATGGACACCACAATACTATGGATGGTTAAAACATAGACTGCTGTGGCATGTTAGATAGCAACAATGATAGTAAATGTTAGACACCACAATACCACTAAGAGCAGACAATAAGACCGTGATAGAATGGTAGGCATAGAAGAAAGCTTTGCAACAATAAGTAAAAGGGAATATTAAAAGCGGGCAAAGTGTTATGATATAAAACAAAATCAAAATGCAGAGCTATGTTAAAATATTTAATTTTCCGATAAGGAAATTCAATTAAATATTTAATTTTTTCTAATGAATGTAGATGGTTGTAATAGGAAAATGAAGTGTCATGACCCTTGGTATTTATTTTATAAATATTTCAAAAAATTAGGTAAAAGAAAGAGGGACGGAGGAGTAGGATTAGTTAGATAATTGCTGAGGTAAAACTGAGGAAAGGGAAATAATGTACAGACCTTATTGAAATACAACAATGGAGAAAATGTCATAAACTAGTGAAATTAGTTTTTGGTGTTCAGTTGTTATGATATATTAATTTATATTCTTTGTTTTTTTGTCTCAAAGTTGAGGTCTTTAATCATTTAAATAAACATATCAAGTATATCTCTGATTTATCAAAGTGCATTTTCATTTTGTGTGATTTAATCAACTGGTATCTACAAGTTAGAATTAAATTCTCTTAATAAGTCACAGTGATTTAAGGATTTCTCTTGGATAGTTAAAGAAGAGCCTGGTAAAGAAATATTCCAGCACAGTTTATGCAAACTAAAAATTAATGAAGTTTGACGCTAGTCATAGAATCTCATTTTCAAAGTGCCTAACAACTAGAGTTAAGCCAAAGAGGAAAACACACATCATTCTTGATTTTGACTCCATTGCCCATGTGGATAGAAGGCACTGATCTGCCATAACCCAGAGAAAAAATTTCATATAAAACAACATATTCAAAATCTTTCTTTTGTGCAGTAGGAATAGTTGTAGTGATTTTATCTATCCACTTCCATTTGCCACTGTGGGTAGATTGTTCAAGCAGAAAATACATTTCAAATCTGCAACATACACATAGGTGCACTCACCTAGGTTTAGCAGAGCCTGAAGAGTAGAAGCTTAAATTATTTTAATTGCCCTTGTACATTGTCCAAAAGTGTTGTGAGATCTTGGAAACCTCTCGTGGTTAAAACCCACATTTTTGAGACCCAACAGGAGGTTCCAAAATAAACTAAGTTCAACATTATCATGGAGGCACTTAATGAAGATGATTTTTCATCATTATTATATTTCATAAAGATGTTGAAGTAGAAGAACCTTATTGTAGTTAGGATTCTAACTTCATTGATTCAAATAGTCCACATTCTAGTTCTGTTATAGAAGAGTTCTACTTCTACTTGGACTTTTCTTCCTTTTTTATTTTATTACCTATTTTAGCTACCAACTCAAAAAAGTAGACATTTTTATGTTTTACAAGTTGAAAAAAAAAGGTACATTATACTCTACTATGTAATATCCATGTGCATTAAGAAAATATCAAAATACTACATTAATATATTATGCAAATGCATACAATAGAGAAGAGAGTGATTTTTTTATTTTACAAAAGTAGTCTTTATTGATAAACATAAATGTATGATGTCCCACACAAATCGTGGGACAAACTATTTGAATAAAAACAAAGGAATAAACTATAAATTTACAGATACAAGAAGGAAATAATGCATATATAAAGAGAGGGGCCTCATCATTGCCTGACTGATGAATCCCAGTTGAGTTTCTTTACATTTTTTGTTTCCCCTCTTGCTTGTTCAGCTCTCATTGCTCCAATGCTCTAGAATGTTGCTTAGGTGCTTTGAAAATTCTTGCATGTGTGTGAGATAGTTTGTTAGAGAAATGAAGGATCACCAATCAGTACATATGAAAACATCCATAAAATATAGCCTAATCCTCATAAGAATCAAAATAGTTTATATATCATAGATGTCCAGGGAAACATAATGGTTATCATAAACATCTATCATATGCACTATTTTTTTCTAACATGTTTTTTCACTATGTAGGTATAGGTTGAATATCATTGCAGGATCTATTTGTTAAACATCACATCATGTGGAGTAAAATATGGCTCCCACAAGGGTTGAGCCCAACATGATGCCCTCTTGATGTTTGAAAGGGATATGAAGTGTGTATTCACCATAGCAATCGCATGATGTTGCCCATCATTTTTAAATACAATTTAGATATGTTGTCAATGCAAGGAGAATTTTTATGCATAAAAATGGCATTACAGAGGCTTGTAAATTCCTTTCAAGACATTCTGATCAAATGACAAGTTCCATAGGCCAAGAGGCATTCATGACTATCATAAAAGAAAAAGGAATGTTACAATAATAGTGCTATGGAATCAATGTCAAAGATAGAGTGTGGGTCCAAGCATGAATATTTTCCAAAGGCAAGTTTTTTGAAGATAGTTATTTGAAGATGCATCACACAGTCTCATATTACATTTGCTGATCTAAAGTAGTCATCATAATGATTTTCATCAAAAGGAATTAAGAAAGAAAAAATTACAAAAGCGTCAAGATAGATAGTATGAAGAGATATGTACAAGCTTAAATCCATGCACATGCCCTTGAATAATAAGGATACCAAGCATTCAAGGAAATAAAATTTGATAATTTATAATGTCTAAGGTAGAAGTTAATAGAAATGGCAATTTCCAGGAATAAAAAAGGACTAGAAACTATAAAAGAACAACTTTATCACATAAAGAGATAGTTTAGATCTCCATTACAATCGTCACTATTAACACAAACATTTTGAAGTCTAAGAAGATATGTCACAATGCCAGTGTAGACCATAAATAGAACATAGTGGATTAGGATTGTCATATCAATAAAAAAGTGATAGTGGACTTGTGGAAGATAGTGACAATCATTTTAAGATGAGATGGATGAATATTATAGTCATAAATACATTGATAGAGAAATTTTCTTAAAAAGTGACTTGAAATAGATTAAGAGGAACTTGAAGGTAGTATGATAGTCATTAAATAATAGGAATCCCATGAATATCACAATAGAGGAGGGTATGTTGATGAGATTCCATATTAAATAACAATATTGATTATCTTTTTGTTGCAATCAAGGAACACAATCTACTTAGATAGCTCTTGTTTAAACTATCCACTCTCCCATGAAGTCTCATTCATATTCTAATCCTTCACGATTTTATCACAATAAAGTGATTATGACACTACTGGCCACTACTACTTGGAAAATCATAGGGAATAAAGAAGATGCAATATTTTTTTTAAATCAATAGAAAATACAAAGAGAAGAAGCAGGGATAGCACACGGTTTGCACCCAAAAATCCACAAAGGGTTGAGCTAAATGCAAAATGTTCATCATTATTTCTAGAAAATACAAAAAGAATGAAAATCGAGATTATTAAAGATGGAGAAAGGGTGTTGAAACCCTCACTCACAAAAACCTTTAGTACTTGCAAATATGGTGTGGCCGTGGGCATGAGAGAAATCAATATATTGAATACCCAAAAAAGAAAGAATTTATACAATAGATAAAACAAGCAATGTATTCACAATCGTGGCATAAAAATGCATGAAAACCATAGAGGAATTAATGTAGCACATTGTTCATCTTTTTTCTCTTATAGAGCTCGAGTTTGAGAATATTTTCTACAAAAAATGGAAGTGAAATGAAAAATTTGTGCCTATAGAAAGCTCACCCGAGCTTGTATCTATTTCTTTATGCATGGATTTGTCAAAAAATGCCACTGTTTGCTTCAAGTTTCACATTGGAAACCATCTACAAGAGACATCAAACCCTTCGTCAATGTGGTTGAGGAGTTCTCCAAAAGCTTGCAAGGTAAAATGAAATGAAATGAAAGCTTTTCCATCTGTTTTTTCTTTAGGGTTTTAACCCTAATGAATGTTGATGGATAAAAGGTTTCTTACCTTTTATTTAAAAATCTTTACAAAAAGTAATGCCTTGATCTTGTCTCTTTGTAAATGCTAGAGTATAGGAGTCTTTTAGGACTTTTTATTTTGCATTTGATTTTCCACTTTGGTTGAGTCATATGTGTTTTTACATATGGAGAAAATGTAACGCATTTGATTAAGTGATGTGTTATAAATCACTTAATCAAATTTCTATTTTAAATGAAAAAATGATGCAGTATGCTTTGTAAATTCCTTAAAGGGGATTTAGTTAATCTTTGAGGGTTTAAAAGCATCTTGGGGATGTTGGAGGTTGGTCGATCAAGGGAGAGAATATAGGAGTGTTTACTCACATTTTTTGAGGGAATGAGGGTATTTAGGAATCATTTTCTTATGCCTTCATGATGGACATGGTCAAAGTTGACCTTTTCAACATTTTGGAGCTCTTTTGGAGGAGATTTCGTTGCTATATTTTTGGATTTTTTGAAGCATACAACCAAGAAGCTTATAGTCCCTTTTTTGGTGGGGTCTCTTAGTGAGCTTAGATTCACTTTACTTTTCTTTTGTGAAGTTATTTTTGATTATTTTATTTTGTCTACCTTGTGACCTTTGGAGTCCTTTGTAGAAAAGGAATATATTTTGTAACTCATTTACAAGCATGTACAATAGTTGAAACACCTTTTTTTATCAATAAGATAATATACTTTGTCATATCATTTTTTGTTTCAATGTGAAAGATTTTAAAAATGGTTGATGAAATATTATAGTGGAACTATTTTCCCTTTTATTTTGTCCTATTTTATTTTCCTTTGTGTAGTTAATATGAACTATTGCATATCATAACAT
Source organism: Sequoiadendron giganteum (assembly GCA_007115665.2). Taxonomy (NCBI): domain Eukaryota; kingdom Viridiplantae; phylum Streptophyta; class Pinopsida; order Cupressales; family Cupressaceae; genus Sequoiadendron; species Sequoiadendron giganteum. The sequence continues at coordinate 572,366,006 of CM021101.1, forward strand.
GTGTTGAGCTAGTTCAGGAGAGAGTCTAAGTTGTGAAGACATTATTTACATGCTTCTAGATATTGTCCTTGAAATTTTTAGCCTAGTTATGAAGCACTGATGAAAAGACGTATTAATTTTTGAGTTGTGTAATCCATTGTTTAAGTTGTTGATCATTCTTGTCTGTAAAATCAGCAGTATTATACTTGGGATCATTTTGGTGAATCATCAATAGAATAGGTTTCATTTCATGTACTCTTTTTAACCCTTTTTCTTGGAAAGACACTAGAATAGTTTAGGTGATTACCATTTAAGAGTCATCTTTACCTGGAGGTAAACTCCAAGTTTAGGTGACCCACCACCTAGGAGTGTTCCCATGTTACTCCAAAATTATAAGTTCTACAACCTAGCAAGGGTTTAGTTTTGAGAGCTAAAAATTTTTGCATGCTTGGTGTGATAATTCAAATCAAGAAATTTTATGAAATATTTGTTTATTGCTAGTTTTGATATCCAGCCAGCAACTTTAAACCTTTAAGAGGTAAAAAAATTATTATCTGGCGACTTTGAGATCATAATCTACTAGTTGAAGAAAACTAGATGTTGGTTTGTTCACTTTATAAGGAAGGAAAATCTATTTTTTGTTCATTTCCAATGCTTTAATATGTCAAAATTCCATGGTCAATATGCATTTTCACCTCCATTCCATAATAATCCTACATATATTCCCTCTTACTAGCCATACCACATAGAGAAACTTGTTTTTTTCATTCCAAATGACCCTATAACAACAAGTTACCAACAAAATTATCATGTTTTCCACCCTCTCACCCCTACTCTATTGGACTCAAGGGAACATTGAGAGGGAAGGGGTGAATCAGTGTTCAAAAAATTTTAAACTCAATCAATCTAAAACTTGAAACCATATCAAGATTGAATTAAAGAAAATATGTATGCATTCAACTTAATCATTCATGACAAAATAACATAGATTTTTGTGTGGAAACCTTGTTAGGGGAAAAACCACAATGGAGGTTAATCCACAATTTGATTACTCAAATATAATTGTTTACAAAAGGGAATGCACTTGCATTCAGACGCACTTCCTAGAGCTCACTGCCTTACAAAATTCATATTAAGACCATATAAAGGGCGAAATAATATATTAGAATCTATCTATACCAAATTATACTTTTGGTGAAGCTCATAAATTAGTATAACTTTCTGATTTTGTACTTCGCTTTGCTCTATTCTACCTTTTTTTCTCTTCGCATCACTTATGATTGAATTTGCACTACTGCACTATTGAATATCACACTAAACAATGATATATTACATATTCAAACCTCTACACACACACAATTTCCTTACCCTTCTTCAAAATGATAAAATAAATCTCTTATATACCCGCAATCAAGGATTCATTCATCCATTAGTCGAATTCATGAAATATTGATTTTCCTTCAACTTGTCAGCCATATCCACCATTAATTCTTTATGTGCATCCTCCAAAGTTAGTTAAGACAAAGAGAGGACCTAAATAACACTTAATTGAGCATGAAGACTTATAACTAATTACTCCTTATATATCCATAATTACTATCCTAGTCGGGCCTACCTTCTACCACAGATAATCAACAAATTAGTGCACCAGATCTTCTAGACCATGTACCAGCGAGTGTGCATCAAAATAATAATTTACCAAGGTATTACAAAAATTAAAAAACCTTCCACAGAGATCCTCAACACAAAATATTTGTCCGATAAGGTGTTTAGATCAAATTTTATGCCTATAATCGGATGCCCTGTTCTTTACTCTATTATGTCGGTATGAACCAAAATTATACTATACATTCAAATGTAAGACTTAAGTTGCATGACTTGGGTTACCATAAATGACAAAAATTACAAGCCATATTCCATCAATCTCCCCCTTTGGCATTGATGGCAACACTTAAGTTAAAAATGACTAAGTGTTGGAATCGTTATAGGTACACTACCAAACTTTTTACTGCATTTTCTCCCCCTGAGATTTATAAGGCATTGAATTATCTCCCCCTTAGGGAATTTTTCACTTCATTATCTCCCCCTTTGACATCAATGAAAAAGCATGGATGTCACATGCCAAAATGACAAAAAGTGAACAGTGACAAAATAGTGACATAAACACTTATATGCTGATACCAAGTGACAAAACATGTGTTCAAAATCCTCAATTCTCGAAAATTTCAACACATATATTCCTATAGTTCTCCTCCTTTGACAAAAATTTAAAAAACTTGAAAACAAATAACCGCTATCTTTAGAAGATTATCTTATTGTTTTTCTTAACTTTCAGAAGGAACTTCTTCTAACCATCTATTGTAATTCCAATAATAGTGATAAAGATATTGTTCTTGGAAGTTTTTTTAATAATCTCAATGAGAGATTCAAGAATTGTAATTGATTCTTCTAGTTTCTTCCCATTCTTCAATATTTCTACCATCTGATCCAGTCTACATTCAATTAGATCCTTTACCTTCCAAAAATTATCCACAAGAGAATTCTTGGAGAGTTGAATTTTTGTGTGTTCTAACTGTATCTCACAAATTCTTCTCCCAAAAAATGCCATCTGAATCTTGGGATATGCCAAATATTTTTCCAATGTCATTTAATTCTATTTCAATCTGATCCAACTTCTCTTTGTAATTGCTGACAGCATGGGGCCAATAGATGCAATAGTTGTAGATGGTTGTGGCTGAGTTTATGCATTGCCTTAAATCATTTAGTTTCTTCTTCAATTTGGAAAGGGATAGTCTGAATTGTTCCTTCAAGTGAGAGATAACTTCACCTTCTTCTTTTCCTTTGATTTTAGAGCCCATTGATTCTTTTCTATACTTGATCATCTCTTCAAGTAGAATGTCCTTCATAATTTCCAATCTTATCTTATAGTGCTCAATATGAGCATTTAGAACTTCCACAATCAATTCTTGATCATATGATGCTTTGAATAACCACAAATTCACAATTTTTTACATGCCACCTACACCTTGAATAATCTATTATAGATTTTATTTTGTTAGATCTTCTTCTTCCTCACTACCATTTTCTTGTTCAAATTCATTTTTCAGTGGATTTCCAATTTCTTCATTAAATTCTTCATCTGGAATGTCCACAATTTATATTTCTTTTCCTTTTTCCTCAATCCTAGGAACTTTGCTTTTTGGAGGGTTGTTTTCAACAATTTCCTTTTCTCTTTTCTATCCTTTATCAATTCTACCGAAAGAGGAACCAAATTCCATTGTTTTTACTAGAAGGGAAATATTGAATGATCCACACTTTTCAAGCACATTCTTCAGAAATTTTTAAATTCCAAATCCCAGTTAGCCAAGATCTTAGAATAAGAGTATATCTGATTGCATACCCGTTTGTTTGATTTCCATACTACATTATCAATTTTTGACAAGTAACTCAAGAAATAAATTATTAAACATATAATTAAAGTTCCAAACTTGAATGGATAACCTAATTATTTTTTCAGTTAAACATTATCCATGAAGTGATCCTTTAACAACCCACATAGGTCAAAGTCCTAACCTTCAATTATCATTTTGTGAGCAATGTACACTATGCAAGCCGATATAGCTCCTTCTCAATTTGTGTAGAAGATTTTTTATGTTATCCCATGTGCAATGTACTTCTTAACAATATTATTGATTGTTGCAATCATCAAAGCTCTTTGATCTCCGATTATTGTGGTTAGGGTTTCTACCTCTTTTTTCTAGATAGATTTCTTCCTAGGAACATCTTCGACTTTGAAAAATATAGTTAAGTTCTAAATTGCCTCTTTTAAAATGATGTAATGTTTTTCCAAAGTTAAAACATCATCATGTAATCTACTCAATACTAATTTCATGAATTCCACATTCTCGAAGTATGGAAACTCACTCCATAAATCTAAATTCCCATGCTTAGCTTTTCTTAATTGCTTTAATTCATCAGGTAGTAACAAATTCCTCATAGACCTAATCTTTTCACTGTTAGATTCATCTAGAGTGATCGAGCCTTTGATTTGTTCCATGTCTAGTGTTTGTAACCACACACCAAATTATATGAAGAATTCAAGAATTATTTGAAATACCTAATAGATTTCAAGATTTTTCTAATGAATCGATTTTACTGCTTCATAATCTGCCTATCGAGTTCTCTCCTTCTCTTCTTCGATGCAAATTAAAAAATGATGGTTCCAACTTGACTTTTATAGATCGCACATGTGCAATAAATTCATTTTCCCTAAGTTTTCTAGAGGCTCTATTTTCCCAAACGATGACAAAAAAATATTTTGCTGACCTATGAATTGTCTGAGTTCTCTTTGATAAAGTTAACCAAAACTTTTGTATATCATAAGTACACCTAATTGACTATTCTATGTGTTCCAATACCATCCATAGATAGGGGAGGAAGGGTTTTCTTTGAAAGAATCCCCTTAGGCCAATGGCCTAAAATTAATTACCAGAAGAGTTAGTGAAGGCAAGTTTCGATATGGAACCATTTCTAGCATCGACATCATTTTTCCTTACCCATGTCTTCTTCATCTGATCTCTAATTTCATCTATAGTTACCTTTTCTTTCCCTTTATCATTTTTCTTTATATTTTTGCCTTTGTATACAGAACCTCTTTTGTCTACATTTTTGTTTCTACAAAACCTTACAATATGACCATACTAGTTTTAGTTGTAACACACAATGATTTCTTATCCTAGCGAATCATTCCAATGAATTCTTATAGATCTGCATTGATTAGCAATATGCCCAAATCTTCCACATGTATAGAATTCAACATTTATTCTAACAACCTAATAACTTGACACATTTTTGCACTCTATTGATTTATGACCAAACCTTTTGCAATTGAAGCACTGACCAGAAAATGATGAGACTCTTGAATTCATATTACTTCTACACTGAGCAATCATATGACCGAACTCATTATAGGAAAAACAATACCCATTTAACTTTTGTGCATTAGGTTGTCTTACCAAATATCTTACATTTTTTCTCTATCTAAAATTATTTTGTCTTGATCTAGAACTTTCTCCCTTTTGATATCCAAGACCTCTCTTAGCATTCCCACTCTTTTGTCCTTGAGTCTGCTCATCAAGCTTTACTGAACTCATCTTAAAATTTTCTCTATATTCATTTGCAATGACAAGATCATTTCTGAGAGTAACAATCTTCTTACCAAGTTCTTCTTCATTGTTTTTTTTTCTTTGTAATTAACTTTCCAACTAAGTGAATTCACCTTTTATTGTGCTACATTCATCAGATTTTCTTTCAGGATCTGAGTAAGATTTTCCTCATTTCTCTTCCTTTCTTCAATTTCTTTAGTCATCTTCATTGTCATAGATTTCATTTCATCTTTTAGGTTTGTATTATCTCTAGCAATATTTTCACATTATTCAATTATCTCCTTCAGGGTTTGATTCAAGTGAGCATCATCCATTTTTTCACTTACCTTTTATTTGATTTGATCATATATATATTTCCTCTTCACCTTGGATTTGACTATCTGATCCTTCAATGACTGGATGAATTTCTTAGTATCTCTAAGATTTTCTTTCAATTATTGAACTTCTGCTTTAGACTAATCAAGGTCATCAAGTGCCACCATAATTTGTTGTTGAAGACTACCAGAGTCCATCACATTCCCAGATCCACCTCAATCTACAAAAATTCTTTAGAGGAACTGGCTCTGATACCAATTGTTGGACTCAAGGGAACACTAAGAGGGGAGGTTGAATTATTGTTTAACAAATTTTAAACTCCATCAATCTAAAACTTGAAACCATATGAACATTGCATTAAAGAAAAGATGTATTCATTCAAAGTAATCATTCATGACACCATAACACACATATTTTTGCATGGAAATCTTCTTAGGGGAAAAACCATGGTGGGGGTTAATCCACAATTTGAGTACTCAAATATAATTGTTTACAAAAGGGAATGCACTTGCATTTAGGCACACTACCTAGAGCTCACTACTCAAGAGAAAGGCTCATTTCCTTACAAAATTTAGATTAAGACAATTTGAAGGGAAAACCAAGATATTAGCATCTATCTATGCCAAATTATAGTTCCAGTGAAGCTCATCTATTTGGTTCTAGATCTACTTTTTGATTATGTACTTCACTCTTTTATGTTCTTCCTTTTTCTAGTCTTCACCTCACTTATGATCAAATTCACACTACTGCATTGTTGAATATCACACTACATAATGATATATTACATATTCACACCTCTATACACACACACACTTGCCTTCCTCTTCTTCAAAATGATAAAACAAATCTCTTGTATATATCTGCAATCAAGGATTTATTCATCCATCAGTCAGCTTCATGAAATATTAAGATGCCTTCAACTTGTCAGCTAGATCCATCATTAATTCTTTATGTGCATCATCCAAAGTAAGTTAAGAAAAATATAGGACCCAAATAACACTTAATCAAGCATGAAGACTTATAATTAATTATTCCTTATACATCTGCAATTACTATCCTAGCCAGGTTGGCCTTCTAGCACATATAAACCAAATTATTATACCTGATCTTCTAGACCATGTACCAGTGAGTGCGCATCAAAATAATCATTTACCAAGGTATTAAAAACATCAGCATACCTTCCTTAGGGATCCTCAACTCAAAATATATTTCTAGTAAGGTGTTTAGATCAAATTTTATGCTTGTAACCAAATGCCCTATTCTTTACTCTATTCTACCAGTAGGAACCAAAATTATACTATACAAATTCAAATACAAGACTTAAGTTGCATGACTTGGGTTTCCATCAATGAAAACACTTAAAATCCATATGCCAACAATCTCCCCAGCCATATTCTAGCAATCTCCCCAACCATATTCCAAATGACCCTATAACAAAAAGTTACCAGCAAACTTATCATGTTTTCCACCCTCCCACTCCTACTCAACCTTCCTAGAAACCTACCCATGCTTATAATCATTTGCAAGATCATTTTTCTTGTAACCAACATGACTACTCTCTAAATCAGCCTCAATATTCCAACAAAATTAGTATCAAGGAGATCACATTAGATTATCAAAGGAAAATGGAGGCTATCACAAAAGAATAGGAGTATAATATGCAGCAGGAAGAGATTTCTCATCAAGCTTATATTCATCAGAAGGAGGTAGGGGAACAAAGGTATGAGTTGGATTTTCTTGCTAGACAGGTTGCGGCCAAAGAGGAGAAAATAAAACACTTGCTTGCACAAGTACAAAGGTATGAAACCCAATCAGGCCCGTGCATTCCTAGCTTCAGTTCAACTCTTCTTGTAATAATGAATCATCCTTTGAATGAAGAGGTTTCCAAGTCTAAAATTCCTAGTTTTAAACTAGGGAAACCTTTTGAATCTTCAAGTAAGCCTCCTTGTGTCAATATTCCATGTTTTAGGAGTGTTATTGCAATCCAACATCCAATTCATAACCAAGAGCAGTCCATAATGCCGCATAATAAGCCTACCAATAAGCCTTCTCTAATGTCTAAAATTCCATGCTTCAAGTAGCCTTCTAACCTTAAGATTGAACCATGCTCTAACATCTAGAAAGTAGAAGAAGAGAAACCCATTAATCAAGATAGCTTACTCCTCTTGGAGAAGATTAGAAATGTAAATCCATTGCATTTAGCTATTAAGTGTTACCAATTACAACAAAAAAATATTGAAGATGAGAATACCTCTCAAGATGGATCTTCCAATGTTTTAGCTAATGATCCTCCTACTTTTGTTGAAAATGATCAAAGTGTTTCAATAGTTCAGCATAGATAGTAGGAGGAAAAGGTGAAAGAGGCTAAACAAGAAGATAATTATATAGTTTGGATGAATGAGTTGCTTCCTTTCATCGAAAATGATGAGGAAAGTGCAAGTTTTGTCACATCAAAAACTATTTTAGAACAACATGAAGACACTAGGAAATCTGATGAGTTGCTAGTTAAAAATAGTCAATCAGATAATGGAGACTTCAATCAGGAAGAGGAGTCCAAAGATAGTGAGGGAAACCTATTAGAAGATGTGGATAAACATGATCAACCAAAACAATAGGTTGAATAACCAAGACAATAGATTGTAGAGTTTGATGAAGAGATGACAAATGGGTTGTTCAAGAAGCTACCATGTTTTCTTTTCTTAGAGCAAGAAAAAGTTGATGTCTTAGTTCATCCCTATCAATAGGAGTTTCTTCAAGATAATGGGCATGTTTTATTGAATCAACAGGAAGAAAAGAATGATCTTGTTCTTGAGGTTAAAGAAAATTTCCTAGCCAGAAAGTTTTCAGACCATGAAAGGGAGCGCAAATTTATCACATAGGTACAATAGGTTAACATTGTTTAAGAGGATCATGATGAATTTTATTTTTTAGGATGATCTAGAGAATTTTTGTGCTAGCCTTGAAGACAAGCCAACTCTGAAAGAAGAAGAAGAAATCCATGAAGTTCCAAATCAGTTTCTTGTACCACAAGATCAGCCCATGTCACCTCATTTTCATCTTAGTGATGAACATGTCAACCTCACTCCATAAGTTGAGCCCTAACGCCCTCCCACAATCTTCATTTTCAAAGGAGGACCTATTATTTGGAGAGAAAATGAGGGTTATGTGGGTGAAGAGGAGGATATTCCAAGTGAAAATGATGAAGAAAAAAGTAATTAGGTGATCCCACAATAGTGGTTTACAATTTTTGGCAAAATTAGACACTGAATTATTATTTTTTAACTAAATCTTCACATTTGGGCACCTATAGCGGCTAAATCGTGAGCAATTTGAAGATGATGCAAACTAAAGTCTTATCACATTTTGTCTGTAGATTCTAAAAATATTTTTTTTTTAAAATTTGGAATCGTATTGCACTTCTTTTTCCATCTCCCACGAAAACTGGTTTTTTTCAGAAAACAACATTTTTAAAAAGTGACGTACACCATATAATGCATAACTTTTTTTCCATGAAGGATAAAATTCTAATTCTTTCGAATTTAGATTTGTAAGTTTGATATCTAGTTCTTCCACTTGGTTAAATAGTTTCTTATTGAATATTTTTTCTTTAATCAAGTTTTGAAGTCAAACCAATTACAATTCAAACATAGCACGACCATATAACATGCAACTTTTTTTGTATATATCAAAATTCAATTTTATTTTTTTTGTTTGATCAAGGACTTCAATATCTGTTGCACTCATATTTTTCATTTTTTTTTAATAATATGCTATTTTTCCACATGTGTAGAAAAAAGACCTTCATTTTCGATGAAAAACCTATGTTTAATAAAACTAAAATACTAAATACATAACAAAACCACACATATTAAAATTATATTCGTTGGATAGCTCATTCTAAGGACAATCTGATTCCAGTTGGATTTGTGAATATTCCTCCATTTTCATCCTCAACCCAAGCTTCGAAGTGCCAAAATTTAGGTTTTTTGGTGTCTCAGGGGGCGATGAGGAATAAGGGGGGTTCGTATGAACCCATAGGGGTTCGAGCGAATGACCCTTCCATAAGGTATTTTGTTGGGTTTTTCAACAAGAAATAATTAAAAGGGTTTTCTTGAACCTTGGTTTGAACAAACCCCTTATGGGTTTTCTTGAACTAGTAAGTTCATACGAACCCCTAAAATCATTTTTTTTGTTGTGTATTCATTTTTTGTGAGTTTTCATTCCTCAATTGAATTTTAAACCACTATTGTGGCTTCACCCAATTGCAGCTCCTTTTGTGAAATTCGATCACAAATATCAAACTTTTTACAAGAGGTTGATGAGGGTGATTAGCTGGGACAACAGTGTGTAAAGAAAGTGGATGGTCATTTGTAGGAAGTTGTGGTCCACTTTTTTGACCAAATGCCTTGTTGTTTTGACAAGGAGGAGATTCATGAGCAATAAGAAGAATATGTAGTAGCTATCCATGAACAAAAAACCAACAAGGGAAATTCAACCTTTGTCATTTCAAGGGAATGTCCAATTAGGCATCTAGCTAGGTTGGAAACCAACAAGGGAAAGAAATCCCATGGAAACACTTGTTTAGAGCATCAAAGAAGGTATCAATATTAGTACAATCAATTCACTTACTCACTTGATCACGATTGGTTCTCCAATCAAGATAGATGGGTAAGTGACTACATTTTCTTTCTTGGAAAGGTGTTGCAATAGTTTGTTGGATTTTTTTATCTTTCTCCATCTCTTTGATTGATTCAAAAGTATGAAATTTATCCTTTATTGATTATGAGGGGGTGTTATTTAAAAAAAATAGTTAATGGTTTTGTTTGACCAATTTATTTTCTAGTTAGAGTAGGTTAGAGTAGGTTTTTGTTTTGTTTCGCTTTCTAAGAAGTGTTGTTTTCCAATGTTAAGTAGGTTTGATCTGAATTTTTGGTGTGTTGGAATAATTTTTCAAAGGTTTCATACACTATTTTAGATGAATTATAAAAATGTACAAGACTATTTTCATGTCTTGTTAGTTTTATAAGTGGCTATGTTCCCAATGGATTAGCTTCAAGCAACTGGTCAAGATGTTTATTAAGAAAACATATAGCAGATGTCACCAAAAATGTTACCTATTTTAGCTACCAACTCAAATAGGTAGAGTTGTTATGTTTTACAAAGAGAAATAAAAGGTACATTCTACTTTTCTATGTTATATCCATGTGCATTAACAAATTATCAAAATACTGGATTATTATATTATGCAAATGCATACAATAGAGAAGAGAGTGATTTTTTTTCTTTTGCAAAATTAGTCTTTATTGATAAACATAAATGTATGGTGTCCCACACAAGCCGTGGGACTAACTATTTGAATTAAAATAAAGGAAAAAAACTATACATTTATAGATACAAGAAGGAAATAATGCATATATAAAGAGAGGCGACCCGTCATTTCCTGAATGAAAAATACTAATTGAGTTGCTTTGAATCTATTGCTGCCCCTCTTGCTTGTTCAACTCCCATTGCTCCAATGCTCTAGAAGTTTTCTCAAGTGCTCTGAAAATTCTTGCATGTGTGAGAGAGATATTTTGTTAGAGCAATGAAGGATCACCAATAAATACATATGAAAACATCCATAAAAATATAGCCTGATCCTTATAAGCATCAAAATAGTTTGCATATCATAGATGTCCAGGGAAACAAAATGGTTATCATAAACATCTATCATATGCACTATTTTTATCTAACATGTCTTTTCAATATGTAGGTACAAGTTAAATATAATTGCAAGATCTATTTGTTAAACATCACAACATGTGGAGTAAAATGTGGCCCCCACAAGGGTTGAGCCTAGCATGTTTCCCTCTTGATGTTTGCAAGGGATATGAAGTGTGTATTCACCATAGAAATCACATGATATTCCTCATCATTTTTAAGTACAATTAAGATATGTTTGAAATGAAAGGAGCATTTTTCTGCATAAAAATGACATTATAGAGTCTTGTAAATGTCTTGAGATATTCTGATCAAATGAAAAGTTTCATAGACCAAGAGGCAGTCATGAATATCATAACAGTAAAATGCATGTTAAAATAATAATGTTATGGCATCAACTCCAAAGATAGAGTGTGGCTCCAAGCAATGATATTTTCCAAAGGCAAGGTGTTTTGAAGATAGATCTTTGAAGATGCATCACACAGTCTCATATTGCATTTTCAGATCTAAAGTAGCCATCATAATCATTGTCATCAAAAGGAGTTAAGAAATAAAAAATACAAAAGGGTCAAGAGAGATAGTATGAAGAGGTATGGACATGCTTAAAACCATGCACATGCCCTTGAACAACAAGAACAAAAATAATTCAAGGAGAGAAAATTTGATAAGTTACAATGTCAAAGGTAGAAGTTAATGTAAATGATAGTTTTCCATGAACAACAAAGGACTAGAAACTATAAAAGAACAACTTGCTCATATAAAGAGATAATCTAGATTTCCACTACATTAGTCACTGTTAACATAAATTTTTTGAAGTCTAAGAATATATGTCATAGTTACAGTGCAGACCATAAAGAGAACAAAGTGGAGTAGGATTGTCATGTCAATGAAAAAGTGATAGTGGACTTGTAGAAGATAGTGACAATCATTTGAAGATGAGATGGATGAATATTACAGTCATAAAGATAGTGATAGAGAAATAATCTTAAAAAGTGACTTGAAATAGATGAAGATCAACTTAAGGTGGTATGTCTATCATTAAACGATAGGTATCCCATTAATAGCACAATAGAGGAGGGTACATTCATGAGATACCATATAAAATATAAATATTCATTATCTTTTTGTTGCAATCAAGGAACACAATCGACTGAGATAGCTCTTGTTTCAACTATCCACTCTCCCATGAAGTCTCATTCATATTATAATCTTGCACGGTTTTATCACAACAAAGTGATTATGATAGTACTGGTAGCTACTACTTGGAAAATCACAGGGAATAAAGAATAATTCATATGGTTTTTAAAATCAATAAAAAATACAAAGAGGAGAAGCAGGGATGGAGGACGGTTTGCACCCAAAAATTTGCAAACCTAGAAATCAATAAAGGGCCAAGACAAATGTAGAATGTTCATCATTATTTCCAAAAAATACAAAAAGAATGAAATCCATATTATTAAATATGGAGAACGGGTGTTGAAACCCTTGCTCACAAAAACCTTTAGTACTTGCAAATATGGCGAGGTCACCGCCATGGGAGTAGACAATATATTGAATACTCAAAAAAAGAAATATTGTATAAAATAGATAAAACAAGCAATGTATTCACAGTTGTCGCATAAAAATGCATGAAAACCATAAAGGACTTAATGTAGCACATTGTTCATCTTTTTTCTCTTATAGAGCTCGAGTTTGAGCAAACTTTCTACAAAAAATGAAGGTGAAATGATAAATTTGTGCCTACAAAAAGCTCACTTGATCTTGTATTTGTTTCTTTACATGTGGATCTATCAAAAAATGCCACTGTTTTCTTCAAATTTCGCCATGGAAACCATCTATAGGAAACATCAAACCCTATGTTGGTGTGGTTAAGAATTACTCCATAAGCTTGCAAGGTAAAATGAATTGAAATGAAAGCTTTGCAATCATTTTTTCCTTTAGGGTTTTTACCCTAATGAATGTTAATAGATGAAGGATTTTTACCTTCTATTTAAAAATGTTTTCAAAAATTAATGCCTTGAGCTTGTCTCTTGGTAAATGCTAGAGTATAGTATTCATTTAGGAATTAGTATTTTGCATTTCATTTTCCACACTGGTTGAGTCATATGTGTTTTTGCATATGGAGAAAATTTAAAGCATTTGATTAAGTTATGCATTATAAATCACTAAATCAAATTTCTATTTTAAATATAAAAATGATGTAGTATGCTCTGTAAATTCCTTAAAGGGGATTTAGTTAAGCTTTGACGCTTTTCAAGAATCTTGGTGAGGATGAAGGAGGTTGGAAGATCAAGGGAGAGAATATAGGATTCTTTACTCAAATTTTTGGAGAGAATGAGGGTATTTAGGAATCAGTTTCTTATGCCTTCATAATGGAAATGGTCAAAGTTAGCCTTTTCAACATTTTGAATCTCTTTTGGAGGAGATTTGGTTGCTATATTTTTGGATTTTATGAAGCATATGTCCAAGAAGCTTCTAGTACCTTTTTTGGTGGGGTCTCTTAGTGAGCTTATATTCACTTCACTTTTCTTTTGTGAAGTTAGTTTTGATTATTCTCTTTTTTCTTCCTTATGACATTTGGAGTCCTGTTTAGGAAAAGACTATATTTTGTAACTCATTTACAAGCATGTACAATAGTTGAAACACCTTTCTGATCAATAAGATAATATACTTTACATTCACATTTGTTATTTCATTGTGAAAGCTTTTAAAAATGGTTTATGAAATGTTATGGTGGAACTATATTCCATTTGATTTTTTCCTATTTTATTTTCATTTATGTAGTTAATATGAACTATTTATGGTCATAACATGTGTTGAGCTAGTTCAAGAGAGAATCTAAGTTGTGAAGAATTTTTTAACTTCCTTCTAGATGTTGTCCTTGACATTTTTATCCTAGTTATGAAGCATTGATGCAAAGACATATGAAGTTTTTAGTTGTGTAAGCAATTGTTTAATTTTTTTATCATTCTTATGTGTAAAAGTAGCATTTTTATGCTTGGGATCATTTTGGTGAATCATCCATACTATAGGCTTTATTTCATGTACTTTTTTACCCTTTTCCTTAGCAAGACAGTAGAATATTTTAGGAAATTACCATTAAGGATCCAACCTTATCTATAGGTCCACTCCAAGTTTAGGTGATCCATAGCCTAGGAGTGTTCCCATTTACTCCAAAATGCTAAGTTCTGCAACTTAGCAAGGGTGCAATTTTGAGAGCTAACATGGTTATAAATTTCTTAGTCTTTGTCATGCTCTTATATATAAGGAGTGGTGATTTATGATTTCAGTTGAGAGTCCTTGTTTTAATAAACTTCCCCCATGCCTATGTGTATGGCTAAGTGGTTCAGGTATTAGGAATTAGTTAATTATTCAATAGACGATATAGTTAATATATATTTTCAATTACTTGTTGTTTCTTATATAGAAATTTTTCATTGTTAAATCATGATTTCATGAATAAGATATTCTAGTAGAATCTTATGTGACATTCTATAGTTGTGCAATAAATGGTTTTGAGTTATTATTATTTTATTAATCTAAGAAGCTAGATTTGAGTTAGATCAGTGGAGATAGTCACTTGAGAAAGGGCCACTCATGGTAACTATCCATCACTTCATTTTCTATGGAAGTTACTTCTATTGTAGTAGTTATTTCCTAAACACGTGATAATTAGATTACTTGTGTTATTCATAAGAGTTTTCTATTTCAAATTTATACCTTGGTTTTATTAAGCTTGTTATAGCCCAAAGTGTAGGTTTAGTTATTGGTGTAAGTTAGATTCCAATATTCATTTCCTGATAGTAAATTAGTTACAATATTATACTATAGGTACCAGTAGCAATAGTTTCAGCATTACTTTCTTTATCATTACACATTTTTTATGATTTATCAACAAGTGTAACAACTATACTAGAATGATTTAGGTAGTCCTCGGTCTTTGAAAGAAGATACAGTGCCAATACTCACAAGCTTACTAACCCTAGTTGATAATTCAATGAAGGTCTTTCCAAATGTTCAAGTGGACTATACAACTAGGTTTTTCCTCTAAATTGTGTGATTTCCACCAAGTTTACTAGAAACTAGTAAGGACTCTACATTTTTGGAGTCATATCTAGGGATGGTTCCACTTTTCATGATTATTATTTTTATTTCCAAGCTTTCCTAGTTTAATTTTTTTTTTAGTATTAGGATAACTAGGTTTTATCTCTTCAAATACCCAAACATTGTGTAGGAGTCATTTTTATACAAATTCATACCTATTGTATGTGAAGGAAGAGAGATGTTTTGGGAAGATTTGTCCACTCAAACTAGAAAGCTAGAGTGGATATTGGTGACCACATTGATCAGAGTGAGGGTATTATTGAAGAACTTTCCCTTTAACCAACATCTACTACAAACACATAGGGGACCTTCCAAACTATGATTGATATAGTAGTGGATGATCCACTAGAACATGTGACTTTTTATTTCCTTGTTACCAACCAAGAGAGGGATACTGTCCTAAAGAATATGCATCCTTTAACATTTTTAATCTTCTATGGTTTGGTAACTAAGGATCCAAACACATTCTTGTTCGATTTTGATGTCCTATGTAGGAACCATGACTACACAACTCATTCTTATAGGATCAATTTATATCCTGCAACTTTGAAGAATGTTGCCATGAGATTTTTTATGGGATTGGGCAAAGATGTTCTATATTGGAACACCATGAAAAGAATTCTTGGAAAAATACCAAGAATATATCAGAGGAGTTGATAGGAGAAGAGATGACATTTCTAGAATGAATCAAAAAGAGGATGAACCATTTTAGGATTATGCATAAAGGTTTCAATTCTTTTGAAGAAAAACCCACAAAATAGACTCTCAAAAGAATCCTTGAATCTTGTGTTTTTAGGAGGATTCAATGATGATTGCATGGATACCCTCAATATTATTGGGGCATGGGATGCGTTTTGATTACAATTTGAATGTATTTGCAAGGTTTGTAGAAAATATTCAAGGACAAGGTGGAAAGAACATCTACCATTGGCAAGGTGTCTAATGGTGATTCAAGAGTGGAGTTTAGTAACCTATTTCCCAACATGAAGGAAGATATTATAAGTCATCTAGCTACTTAGTTGAACACTCTAAATGTGAATAAAAATTAGGAGACTGAAGTAATACTTACTCAATACTACCCCAATTCTAGACAAAGAAAATCCAACTACAAGTGTAAAAGGGTGGCAAGTATTACAAAAGACAAATCAAAGAAACCAAATTTTCAACCACTAGAAGTTGAAGATGGATAATTTTTCTACATTGCACAAAGAAAGCCATAACAACCAAGAAAAGGTATGCCACAAGACCCTCTAAAATTTAATATATAATTTTTCAGTTGGTAATCATAATTTCTCTAGTTAAAATCCTTAGGCTTGGCCAAATACCTAAAACCAATAGAAAAACCCTCAATAATGGAAAAAACCTGAGTAAAATTGGAACCAACAACAACCAAATGTATGACCACAACAAAATTACCAAGGTTCCAATTACAACCCTAAATGGATAATGTAGCAAAATTATTGGCAACCTTAGTGGAAAAAGGGTCAATAGTGGAAGCACCAAAACATGAATTACCAAAATCTTTTGTTACCTTCTTAGCCAAAAGAGTAGACCATCATGCCCAATCCATCAAACCCAACATATTAGCCACCAAGAGCACCACAATTATCTTCCCAACCTACACAAAATTCCAATAATAAGTTTTTCAAATAGGCATATGCTAATGAGGATATATATAATACCCCGCTTATGGGGTAGAGGTGAGTGATGTCCACCTTAGGTCAAGGAAAACACTAGTTGGGCCTTCATCTTGTCAAATCACTAAGATGGTAGATGAGGAACACACAACTGAAGATTTAGAAAATTCACCTCTGGACCCTAGGTCAAATCAAGTAAACAAGGCTATCTCAAGTCTAGAGCCTCCTTTCCCTGAGCATCTATCCATTCTGAAACATCATACCCAAGTTGAGATAGACCTATTGGGTTAACTTAAGGATGCCAATATCAAAATCCCCCTCATTCAACCTATCAAGTATATCCCAATCTATACCAAGATAGTAAGAGACCTTTTTCTTAAGAAACTAGGGAGAAAGAGGAAGGACCCTCAAATAGTTCATGTCCTAGAGAACATTGTTGATATTATGCTAGGGAATATAACTATACCTAAATACACAAAACCTATAAGTCTAGTAGTAGATTTTAATATAAATCAAAATATTATCAAGAAATCCTTGAATGACTTAGGGGAAACCATTAATGTCATGACTAAGGAAAAAATGCAACTACTTCATTTGGCTAACCTTAGACCTACACCAACTATTTTATAACTGGTAGATAGGTCAACAATGCAACCTAAGGGTATCATTAAGGACTTAGTCATAAGATTAGATTCATGAGAGTATCATACAAACATCATAGTCTTGTAGCAAAGTTTAACCTTGTTGTATACCCACTTATTTTAGGTAGACCATGGTGAGAAATAGTTGATTCATTCATAGGTTGTAGGTCTAGGAAAATGATAATGTCAAATGGAACTATGACCAAGAAAATGGTCCTCTATCCACTAGCCCAACCTCATGAAAATCTATATTAGACTATATGTTCTACCTTGGATGAAGAAGACCACTATTCCATAAAAAATCTCATGAATATTTAATGTGTCCCCTATTGACAAACCAAAATGGGGATGACTTACTTGAAAAAATCATACAAAATAACTATGGTAAGAACATGCAACAACAAGATTGTCTTTTATGTCTACAGGATCCATTATAGAATATTATACCTATAAATTCATCAAAAGAAGTATCCCAAACATTCCATTATCTTATTCCACAAGAATGTGTCCCAAATATTAGTGGACTTGATCTCTAATATGTACAATAAAAATCCAAAACATTGGAAATCATTTCAGGTAAAATGTTGAACATCAACAATGGACTAACTAAAGAACAACAAAATTCCTTGATCACTTTATTGTAGGTACATGTAGCAACCTTTGCATGGGACTACCATGACATGAAATGAATTTATCCAAACCTATAAATACATAGGATATACATAAATGATGGTTTCAAGCCAATTATATACCCTCAAAGGAGATTGAACCTTCCTTAAGAGAAATAGTTAAGACTGAGCTAAAAAAATTATTTGATGCAGGATTCATTTACCCTATTTATAATAGTCAATGGATGTCACCATTAGTTTTTTTCCCTAATAAAGGAGGAACATTTAGGTTATATGTGGAAAATAGGGAATTAAATACAACCACTAGAAAATATCAGTTTCCCCTACCTTTCATTGACCAAGTGATTGATTCCCTAGTAGGTATAAAGTACTCCTTCCTAGATTTATTTTGAGGCTATAAACAAATAAAGATAGCTCTAGAAGACCAAGATAAAACTAAATTTACATTCCCTTGGGGTACATATTCCTAATCTAGTCTTCCCTTTAGACTATTTATCTCCCCATCCACTTTCCAGAGGTTAGTGCTAAGTATCTTCTCATAATATGCTCATGATTCTATAAAAAATCTACATGGATTACTTCAATACCTACGGAGAAACATATGAATAAGAACTCAAAAATATAGAGAAGGTTTTGAAAATATTTCAAGAACACAATCAATCATTGAGTCATGAGAAATTTTTCATGATGATGCCTCAAGGATTGTTCTAGGGCATTTTATATCAAGTGAAGGAATTCAAGTGGATCTCCATAAAATTGATATCATCTCTACACTTCATGTGCCACATAAAAAAATAAATGTAAAGAGATTTTTGGGACATGTAGGCTACTATAGGAGATTTATTTAGGGCATCAGTAAAATTGAAGCACTTTTTTTTGTTAGCACTCTCTTGAAGCACTTAAGACAACTTTGACAAAATCACCTAACTTGAGAGGGCCAAATTGGATATTACCTTTCCACATAAAAATTGATGCTTCTAATTTTTCTATAGGAGTAGTATTGGGGATAAAATAAAGCAATAAGAAGTATGCTATCTACTACATTGAAAAAAACTTATAAGGAGAAAAACTTAACTACATAGCCATAGAGAAAGAGATGTTGGTAGTGTTGTGCCTTTCTTGTACACATGCGCCACCTAAGGTAGAGAACCTATTTTCTTTCTTTGTTTTCTTTTCATCATTGTAGGGTCTCAAATTTATCCCCTAAAGGGATAAGTCTCTCAGTTTGGGTATTGATTCACCCTTCTGCTTAATATTAAATCTACATTTGAGATGCCTTTTGTAGCATTTGGTTGATGGATTTTCTCTTAGGAAATCGTTCTTCACTTGAAATTTTAGACTTGGGGGAAAATTGACTAAGTATTGGCCAAGCTCTTTAATTCCAAGGTACCTTGTATTAATCAAAATTTAATCTAGTAGGGTAATCTGAGCTGCCTTGGATTACCTAAGTCTGAGCTCTGATCGGGTTCTTGATCTTTCCACAGATGCATGTGTGTGCACATATTACTTGCATTAATTGGTTTTGGAAGACCGATTTCTAAATATAATAAGGTTTGAGTGGTCATTTTTTTAATTTGGATTTGTATGAGCTTGAAGCTGAGGAAGGTCTCCATTGTCTTGTATTTGATTTGATCTCTAGCATTGGGTTTACTTTCTCTAAGTGATCATTCTAAGGTCTAGGTGCTCATTATTGGTTTTGCTATAAGACCCTCCCTCTTTGTGCATCGATTCAAGGTATGCTCTTTGGTTTTCCTCTGGGACTCTTATTTTACTTCATATTTTTCTTATTGATTCTTGTGTTTTATGTTGACCATCGGATTCAAGGTGGGTTTGAGCTTCATTCCTTGCTTGATAACTTAGGGTTCTCAGTCTTCAGTGTCTTGCCAGTGGATTCAAAGAATAATTTGATTCAAATAGGTGGAGTGATTCATTTCATTAAAAACATTGATGCCTTGTTGTTTCTTCATGTTTGATTTGGTGGAATTTCTTTTTTGTGGGAAGTTAATTTGAAAACCTAGGTTCTGTGCTAGTGAATTTGATGAATGGTGTGTTGACTTTGAAACAATGATTTGAATCCCTACATAATTCGCTCAAATTATTTTTTGATTTGCAATGGTTGTGCCCTAGATTTGCATTGGTTTGGTCTCAAGAGAGTAAATTTGGTTCATTTATCTTCTTTGAAAAGAGTGTCCTTGACACTTAGAAAACATTTGACGCTTGGGCCAATGTTTTATAATTTTGAGGTAGCTCAAATTTTTTTAGCCCTAATCCGCTCGGAGAATCTGAGCCCCCTAGGATTATCTAAATCTCATATCTAAGGCCCCAAACTCGAACCTTAGAATTTAGCCGATATCGAACTCATCCTATCATTCAGTAAATTCAATCCCTCTTGGATTACCCAAACATTAGTTCACCTAGGTAATTTGAGGTTCCTTGCATTGTACGAAGTTCCACAACCTCATACTTTGATCCATGAAATTAATCAAGATCTGAAGAGGGGTAATGTGCGGAGTGATCAAGATGTGATTGGTGACTTGAAGGTGTTTTATTATGTCCATGAGCATCCTTTGTTACAGACTCCAAGAAATTTTAAGTGTAAAAGAGACCAGTGTTGTGAGTTTTGGGGAATCTGAGCTTGCTCGGATTACCCAAGGTCTAATCTGGCTGAGGAATTTGAGCTTGTTTACATTACTCAAGATATTTCATGGGGTCTCTAATTCGATTGATAATCATCATAAGGCTTGCATAATAAGATTCTATGAATGATTGTATGAAATATTGATTAATTTGAGTATAATTTATATGCATGCACATTTTGTAGATGAAACCTTTCTTGCTTTACATTACCATTGCAGTTTAACTTATTATCATTTTGATTCGATGGAATTATTATTACTCATATTGTTACTTTATGGAATTTATATGATGGATTATGTGTTGTTTTCCATTTTGGTTATCTTGGTCCTTTCTAATATATGCAGTTAGAGATGATTCCCGACAAGGCATCTAATTCAAAGGTTGCTTTAGTGCAAGAGGAGATTAAGAAAAGGTCACAAATTATGGAGGATGACTCCAAGGGCATATGGTCGAAGTCCAAAATTGGTACTACCTGGTCAAAGATTTTGGATAGAAACATGGGACATATTGATTATGATGAATTTTAGCAAAGGATGTTTGGAAATGCACCAACTCAGTTAGCACAAGTTATCACCCATACTAGATTGGCTCAGGTAGAAGGATTCCCACCAACACAACTTTGTTATGAGTGGGTCCTAGAATTTGCAAATCACTATGACTCTAGAACAAGAATCATAATTGGCCCACAAGGAAGAGTCATGGAAAATCTTACTGAAGAATCCATTGTTGAGGTCTTCAACATTGCCTCACATCACAAGCTTATTAAAGAAATCAACATTGGGGAAGCAATAAGTTTCTATGATCAAGACCCCAATAGGGGTTTGGAGATTATGAACAACTCTTGGATATTAAAACCTAAGCCCCAATTTTCAAATTTGCCCAAACAGTTACAGGAGTGATTTCAAAAAGGGATATCATGATATTATAACTCTTTTGGGCAGGTTCATGAGAGTTGAGGAGGCCCATATTTTTCATACATGGATGTTTTACCCCATCACATAGATAGTGGCCAAATAAGAATTATCACTAGGCTAGAATCATGAACAACAACTTGGATGCCCAGTCAAGAAGTGTACAAGAGACCCTTTAGTTTACAATGACTGCATATCTTATCTATATGCTGGCACACTAAACCAATTATAGGGGTCTCAGTTGCAAAGGGAATGTTGGAAAAGATAGGATGTGGGATATATAACCACAATTATAAAAAAAAACAAGCAACTACAAAAGAGCCAATGATGCATTCTTCATCTATATTCCTAGGTTGTTGCAGGATGCTCCTCACATCGATATTTCCTCTAAGGTCATGGATTTTATCAAGCAATGTCATCAGTGGTTCATTCAATTTCAAGGATCCCCTATTTTCCCACTTAGATTGTTGAGGAATCCAACCAAAAAGCTCCTAATGCTGGAAATAACTTGGCAAATGGTTGGCTTTAAGGAGATCCTACAACAAGAGATGAAAAATAAGGGGTTGGGAGTTGAATTCCCCTTGAGGATTGGAACCTTGGAAGCTTTTCCTTCTATTTAGAGTGCCTCTTATTCAAAGAAGGAGATGGCATATTTTGAACTATATTCTCACACAAATAGAAATAGGTTTGATCCATATAGTAGAGCTATGAAGCAAGCAAACAAAGAGTTCAGGCACAAAGATCATATTAAGGATTATTGGGCTAACTATCAAGATGAGTTCAAAGAAATAAGAAAAATATTTTCTAGGTTTCCTTTCAAATGAATAAAATTATAAAAATTTGCAAAGGTTCTTGATCAAGTGCAAGAATATGATGTAGACTTGCTCCAACATCATGATTTTGAGCCTTAGAGGAACAAGCCCCTTCCTCCAATCAACTGGTTAGAGGATGAAATAATAGATTTAGACCAGCTTACCACTCCAGTCAAGAAGTACTCTAGGTTATGGGTGAAGCATAAGATATTCGATATGGAGGCGAATGGCACCAAGGTTACATATAATTTGATGGGGGATCTAGAATCCCAATCTAAAGCAGAGATTGAAGTTGATAAAGGAGACGATGTTGCTAGGCCTCATGAGGAGGATATCCAAGAAGCAGAGGGAATTGTGTTAATAAAGAGAAAAAATAGGAGTCATACACAGGTCATACGAGGAGAGAAGCCCTCCCCTAAGACAAAGAAGGTCCCTGAGGCCAGTATTGCAACTAAAAGGGAGAAGTTTCAAAGCCTATGAGGAAAAGGAAGTTAGCTAGAGAAAGACAAAATGCATCTAAGGAAAGGAAGGGTGAGGCCACCACTGAGGCCCCTTCTTGGAAAAAGGTTGTTGATGTGGAGAGTTCTAGGGAGAAGCCTCAGGTCTATGTTTGAAGAAGCTCCCCAAAGCATAGGGCGTCTCTTGTTAAAGAAGTGAAAGTTGTAGAAGAGAAGGTGCAAGATGAAGAGGCACCTACTAATGATATTAAAAAGAGAGCAGCTAAAATAAATATTTCTCCTCCCCTCTCTTCTCATTTGCAAATTCCAGAAGAAGCCACCCATGAAGAGGGGAATATATAGAATAATCCTAGGCATGATGAGGCTAAGGATGAAGAACTCTCTACTCCTCATAGTGTAAAATGAAGGAAGTTAGTACAAGTAATTTATCAATTTACCTCTAGAGTAGAGAGCAAGAATGGTGAGTCTGAAGTAGTACAAGAAAATCCACCTAAGTCTCGAGAAAAAGGTAGTAATTGAAGAATTGGAAGATCAACTAGAGACTGAGAATAATATTGAAGAAATCATGGTTGATAGCCCAAATGAATAAATAGCTACAAAGTAGTCCACTACCTTGGAGTGCCTAGAGAAAAGTCTTAGCAAGAAGCCAATAATTGTGTAGGAGGAAGCCCCGAGTTCAAAAAAAATTATTGAACAATTGGGGCAACCCAAGCAGAGAAAAAGGGCCAAGAACATCTCAATAATTTTGAGAGATGTATCTAACAATAGGATTATCCATACTGTTGTGCCTACTAATGATATTTTTAGGGATGAGGCTAGGCCCTCTAACTATAAGGTCCAAACCATTAACTGAAGACAAAGAGTTGTAGAAGTACCTAAATGATGTTAATAGGCATGTCCATCACCTAATGAAGCCTCTACAGGTCAGCACTGAGGGTGGTTTTGTAATCCCAGGGGGGTTTCTACCCAAGGAAACAGTTTTTGAAATAGAAAGATTGAAATCCACCACCCACAACACCCATGAATGGTTGCAGGAGGTCAAAAAATGGGGTGATGAATCAACTATGAAAATCTTGGGAATTTACTCCAAGGCTGATGAATTTATTGAAGACACTTCACATTTTGTTGCAAACTATAAAAACATTGATGAGTCAAAGAATGTTCTCCAAGTCCCTAGGGATGATTTGCTCGAAATCAATATCTTCTCCTCAAATTAAATTGGTAAAGTGAAGGAATGGATAGAGTTCTAGAATTATAGGAAGGATTTCCTCTCCAAGGTTTTAAAGAAAAACATGAAGCTACAGGGGAAAATGAAGGAGATATATGATAGTTGCATCAATTTTCTGGAGATCATCACTGGAAGAAGGAAATTTGGACAAAATAATATGAATGTCAATAGATTGCAGTCATGGTGGCATGAAATTCATGCTCCTTCTGATAATGCTCCAATTACTAAGGATAATTTAGAAGATGCAGAAATTTATATTTGAAAACTAGATAAATATCATGAATTACAAATTGAATGGAATAAGGTGATGCCCTAGTATTTGGAGGAATATAAAAATCATAAGACAAGGGTTAAGGTTATTCCAATTCTAGATCCAGCTAATCTGAAGGAGATTTTGGAAAAGGTCAAAGAATTATCCAAAAAATTGGAAGGCAACAAAGATTGAGAGAATAGCCAACTTGTAGTCATCCAGATGTTTGTGCCAATCATGTGATAGTACAGCTAGAGGGCGACCTTGAATTTTGTGAAATCAATGGGGAAGTATTCTGGAAGACTCTTGGTTGACCTAGATGTTGTTTTTCATTTAATGTAATTTTATTTTATTCAAACTCTCTAGGCCAACCTCAACATGTAAACCCTAATTTTGGGCCAACCTATTAAGGGTTTCTATAAATTAAGGCTCCTGCTTCATTTGTGGGTTAGAATTAGTAAGATATAGTTGCCAGAGCTGGAATTAAGATAGGAGTTATAATTTTCTGAGAGAAAATGTTGATACATTGAGAATATTGGAATTGTTGCATACTTGGGTGATTCAATATAAGTAAATACATTGTTCTTTGGTGTTCTTTCTTGTGTTGTTTTACATTGCATGGTGCTTGTTGTCCCAAATATTTAAGATTGCTTCAAGATTATTATTTGCATGTCATATTTTAGATTTAAATGTGATGCAATGGTGTTTATGGTTTAATATTTTAGGTGTTTGAGCAATCCTTGGTCCATAATTTTAGTAGCTTGTTCACTGTAAGTTGTTGTGTAAAGCTGGCATGGGCCTTGAGTTTATATGTTGAGTTCAATTGTCGGTATTTATTCATTTCAATTGGAAAATAATGTTGATCTGGGTGAATGCTTCATGATCTATAAATATTTTATTCCTTAGAATATTTCACTATTTCTATGAGATTGTAGGTTTAATCTAGGTTTAGAAAGAATTAGTTTTTTTGAAGGATTGGTCGATTTTGAGTGTTTAATCATTTTCATTATTGGTCTTAGGGTTAGTTTACTTTTAAAAATATATGTAAACCCTTCATCTTTTTCTATTTATTTTAAAATCCAAGTTAAACTTAGGATTGTAAGCATCAACATATTGCAAGATCTGATGAACTAAAAGTTTCCAACATTTGTTTTGTAAGGTCCCTTGTGATTACCAGCATTTTCACATTATCTTTGAGTTGTTTTATTGCATTTGTCAAGACCTGACATTAGAGACCTTGGGGTTATATCTTGAGGCTTTCTGATAGAAATTCATCTTTCAAGAGAGATAGGATATTATATTATGTCTGAGTTGTTGTGCAGAAAACACCATTAATAGATTGGTGCTAGAAGGAGGGCTAAATAAGCAAGCTAGATCACTTTTTGTCTATAATTTCTCCTTAAAGGTTTCAAAGAACAACTAGATTTACACCAGGGGAGGAATATTTTTTAGGATTTACGAGCCCCTACTAGGTCAAGAAGGACTAGAAGAAGGGGAGATTCATCATTTATCCCACCTTTTCCATCCTCTCTATCATCTTCACATCCATCTAGTCCTTCATCATCTGATTCTGAGGACATTCCCATCCAACAGTCCTAGCTAGCTCTTAATCAACCACAACCACCTCCACCACCACCAATGGATTTTTCTGAAAATAACCCCTCACCACTATCCTTTAATAACTACAATGCCATTCCAAAGAACCCTAAGCATTTTTTCTCTAAGTTCCATACCAATGACCCTAATAGGATAGTTGAGGATCACATTATGATTTTCTAGACTTTCCTTAGGGATAGGGGTATCAATCATGAATATATTTCATGTAGGATTTTCCCATACTCCCTAGGAGAAGATTCATTTTATTGGTATAACCATTTGCCTACTAGGTCACAAGTGGACTAAACTAGAGAGTGTTTTTCTACAGAAGTTTAGAATTCCCATTAGTGCCAATGAGTTATATTTGTAGTTTACCAAGGTTAAAAGGGAGGTCAATGAACCCATAGGGTCATTTAATAATAGATTCCACCATGCATATACTAGGCTACAATATCCCTATATTGTATATGATGCTAGTATCCTGAAAGTTTATTATGAAGCTCTTGATAGCCTTACAACAACCTTCCTTAAATGGAGACCAAACCCTCCCAATTCTTCACTTATTGCTTATACCGAGGTGATTATGGTTAGTATAGATTTGAAGCAACACTTGTCAAGGAATTTTCCATCTTTGGGACCCATCGCTCACCTAGGGTAGGTGCAATAACTTAATTAGCCCTTGACTAATCATACACCCATTATGAATCCAATGCCACAAATACCTTTGGTCCCACATCTAGGTCTAGAGCCAGAAGTGGTTGAATCAAATGGTAAATCAAAACAAGTATGCAATGGAGATGAAATTTCATAATTAATTATGGAAGGTATTGAGAATGATAATGGACCTATGGACAAAGAAGAAGTAGGTGTTGAATAAGTTCATATGTTCCAACAACCCACAAAAAGTTATGATCTAAGGAACAAGCCAAATAGAAGTCCACAAGCTAGAGGTCCATTTACTAATTCAACCCCTCCAAATTATTTAACTAAACCACCTAATCATCATGCAAATAATAATCCATCTTATCCTCATGTACCAACATAGTATTTTTCAAGGGGAAGACCATATGATTCATAAAAAGGAAAGAATATTGATATAGGGAATGAAAAGAAGATGGACCATTCTAAGGAAGCCCTTACTGACATGAGCATAGAGAAACTCAAAAACATGAAAGTAAGCCTCTCAAATTTTGAATTATTGAGGGTTCCCGCTATTAGGAATTCTATCTTAGGAGATTTTAAAGCCAAAGAGGTCCCTCAGGATAGGTTAGTTAGTGAGGCAAATATAAATAATTCTAGGGTAGAACCACTAAGAGATCAAGGCTAGGGACAATTTAGGGATAAAGGGAGAAAAAATGATAAAGGCCAAGTTGCACAGGCCGATACTCCTATGATTTTATTTGAAGGAAAGACTAAGATTCCTCCTTTTTATGATTTATGTCCATATATTTGGGAAAAATTTGCACAACTCTCTCTTAGACTTAGGAGGCTCCACAAATGTCATGCCTTTTTCTATTTGTCAAGCTTCAAGAATTAAACCTATTGCTTCTCAATGAAAGGTTACTCAGTCGGACAATAAAAAGGAAAATGTGGTAGGAGAATTGAATATGAGTCCCATGTAGGTTGCATCAGATCCCAAGATTCAACATGTTATTAACATTCAAGTGGCAGATATGTCTGATACATATGGTCTGATATTAGGCAGAGATTTCACTAAGGAATTGAATGGATATGTGTCAACTGACCATTCTCACATGTTGATCCCTTGGAAAGGGGTGCGAAATCAAATTAGGATTGATAGAGAACCCAAGTTGAAGTATGTGTCATTGAATACTAGAATAATTCAAATGAGGTATTAGTGGCAAAAGCTGGTTTGGAGAATTATTTGCTGGAAGCTCCTCCTCCAGAAGCAGAGACAGATGAAATATTTATACTACATAGTGCACCTAAGGAGCTCAATCAAGGGTCCAATAGTACTGAGGCACTAGTAGAATCAATAGAAGAAGATGAATACTAGGAAGATAATCAATTGAGCTTGTTAGAAAACTTCCATGAGTTCATTCAAAAATGCATAGAAGATCAGATTCAGCTCAGATGGAATATGAATTTTGGAAGAGTTACTCCTCACAAATTGGTGTAGGGCTCACAATGCATCCCATCCTGAGCTAGAATGTTCTTTATGTCAAATAGCAATGGAGAAGATAAAGAATTGTATTAATCCACCTCCAGATATTAGGATTGATGTGCAGGGAATTCAAGATGATCCTAAAGGAAAATGACCAATATAGGAAAAATCTCCTAGTTTTATTAGAAGTAACCAAGATGAACCAAAGAAGTCAATTGTTGCTACTTATTGGACACTTAGATTTGATGGATCAAATTCAAAGCAAGGAGCTAGAGTTGGGTTTGATCTAATCATTCCTAAAGGTAAAAACTTCTTCATTGCTCATAGGCTTCAGTTTCATTGCACTAATAATGTTGCTGAGTATGAAGCCTTAATTCATGGACTGTTGATGGCACTAAAAAATAGTCAAAATTTTGTAAGTCTTTGGATATTTTGAGTTGGTAGTCAGGAAAGTCACAAAGTAGTATTCATTTCATGACATGAGAATGACTAATTATAGGTATAAAGTATACGATTTGATCGTAGGATTCAATGCTTTCAACATTCAATTGATACCTAGGAGTAAGAACGAAATTACAGATGCCCTAGCATAGGTAGCAAGAACTTTGCAACCTTTGTCAATTTTAGGATTGAAGAAATTCATTGTGTAGCTCACGTCAATCCCCTCTCTACCTAATAATGTAACCAATTTTCAGGTGTTTGAGTATGATAAACACATTCTCAATTTTATTACAAGCTTTGATGTTTTCACTACCCAGATAATTGATGAAGTAGAGCCTCAATAAGTAGAAATAAAATTGGAGGGATTCATTAACCTGAAAAACCAATACAATTCCAAGAGGGATGGTGTAGCTATAAAGGATCTTTGACCTAGATAGAATAAAAGATCAGGAACAATAGAGTAAGAGGGACTCAATCAGCAGTCAATGTGACTCATACAATATGCAAACTCTAGATAACGTTAAGAATGTTTTCATTGGAAAGGTATGTACTCTAATAGAAATAAAATGAATCATATATGAACTTCATACCTACCAAGATATCATAGCCTAGAGTTATGAAGACCTGAAGACGTATGATACTTCGATCATTACACACACTATTCCCCTCAAGTCAGGTACCAAGCCTTTTAGACAAAGACAAAGACCGATCAACACTTTGTTGGAATCAATTATATAGAAGGAGGTACAAAATTTATTATCTTCTTGCATCATATTTCCAATTAGACATTCCACTTGGGTTGCAAACTTGGTCCTAGTAAGGTAAAATAATGGAGAAATTAGACTTTGTGTTGATTTCATAAATATTAATCAGGCATCGAAGAAGGACAACTACACTATCCCATCATTGGATGAACTGTTACAAATTGTTAATGGATCCTAGATGATGTATTTTCTTGATGGATACTTGAGGTATAATTAGGTCATAGTGCAATACAAAGACATGCACAAAACTACTTTCACAACAAAATGGGGCACCCTTTCTTATAGGAGAATGCCTTATGGATTAATTAATGTAGGGGAAACCTTCCATAGGGCCATGGATATCACCTTCAAGGATATAATTGGTAAGTGCATCATAATTTACATGTATGATTTAACTGTCTTTTCCAAGAATCGAGGGGATCATATTGCAAAACTATACAAAGTGTTTCAAAGATGCATAGAATTTGGCATTTCACTTAACCCTAAGAAGTTTATCTTTAGAGTCACTGAAGGAAAGATATTGGATAATATTATATCAAAAGAAGGCATATTTATTGATCCAGATTGAATAGAGGCTATACTAAAGATCTAAGCCCCTTCTAGTAAAAAGGAGATGAAATCCTTCTTTGGAAAGATTAATTTTGTTAGGGAATTTATTATTGGCTTTGCTGAAATAGTTAAACCCTTGAATGCTATGCTGAAGTAGGATACAAAGGTCAAGTGGATAATTGAAGCCAAGGAGGCTTTTGTACAAATCAAGAGGGAAATAGTTGAAGCCCCAGTATTGGTGAGTCTTGATTATTTTAAGCCTTTCTACATATATTCATCTGCATCTGATCATTCCTATGTTGGCGTGCTAACTCAAAAAATTGACCAAGGAAGTGAGCACCCATAGCCTTCATGAGTGCTCCATTAAAATATGCAGAAGTGAGATACCCTAGTGTAGAAAAACAAGCTTATCCTTTGGTCAAGTGTGTGAAGATGTTTAAACACTACATCTTGAGAAATAAGGTCTATGCAATAGTGTTTGATCCTCCAGTTAAGCTCTTGTTGATGCAGAATGAGATTGAATAATGGAGAGAAAAATGGGTCATGATGCTACAAGAGTATGACATTGAAATACAACCCATGAAGCTCGTGAGAGGATAAGGGTTCACTAAAATTATGGTCGAGATTGGCCTTGATATTACAACCCAACAGTATCAATTAGAAGATATCTCTCAAGATGAGTGGTATGATGACATTATATATTTTTTGTTGAATCATAGGTGTCTTGATTATCTCAACTTAGTGGAGATGAGAGATTTGCATTTGAAGAGTGACAACTATATGCTACAAGGGGCTATCCTATACATGCAAAATTATGAGGGAATTTATCTTTGTTGTCTTGGAAAGGAGGAGGCTACTCGAGTGATGACAAGATTCCATGATAAGTATGGCATGGGCCATGGTTCTAGACCATCCACTACAAACCAAATCTTGAAGGTAGGATATTATTGGCCAACTCTCTTTAAAGACACACACAATCATGTGTGAACTTGTCATGTATGCCCAACAACAGCAAGGAAGGAGAAGCATGCAACACTTCCTCTACAACCTGTAGTTGAGGTAAAACCATTTTTGCAATGGGGATTGGAATTTATTGGTCCGATTAACCCACCTTCCTTAATAGGGCACCGATACATTCTCACCGTTATTGATTACTTTACTAGATGGATTGAAGCTCTTGCCTGTAAGTAGTGCACTTTTGAGGTACTGATCAATTTTCTAGAATCATGTATTATAAATGGTTTTGGTTCTCTAAATTATTTAGTTTGTGATAATGGTCTTACATTTGCTTCATTAAATTTTGTAGGGTGGGAATTTGATCATGGTATCATTGCCAAGTTTTCTTCTAATTATTACCCACAAGGAAATGTCTTGGATGAATCTGCAAACAAGAACCTTCTGACAATCATTTGTAAATTTTTAGAGAGGAACCCCAAAGATCGGCATGCACAACTTATATTTTCCCTTTAGGTAGATCGTACTAGACATAAGGCCTCTCTAGGAACCTCTCCTTATCACCTTGTGTATAGTATTGAACTAGTGTTCCCCATCCAACTTAAAACCCCCATATTTCAATTCATTAATGATTACTATGATGAAGGGGATAAGAGTAATGCTCATCTAGCTAAGATTTTGCACCTTGAAGAGAAAAGAGATGAAGCATTAGAGAAATTTTCCAAACATCAGGGTGTCATTAAGAGGTGGTTTGATTAAAAGGCCAAAGTAAAATCATTTAGAATATTTGATATGGTCATGTATTGGGATAAGGCACAGGATAAGAAGGGAGAACATGGAAAATTTGATACTATTTGGCTTGGTCCCCTCCATATTTCAAATATATTAGGAGATCATGCTTTTCACTTGAAAAATATTACCAGAGAGGATGTCCTATTTTTTGTTAATGGGTAGTATTTGAAGCATTATTTCTAGGTGTGATTTGTTTGAAACTCTTCCTTGCACATAGTTAGTTTAGAGGTTGTTATCTTTTGTTTTGGTCTACTTTGCTTTGATTTTATTTTGCTTCCACTTTTTTCTTTCGATTTTGGGTTCCCCTATTCTCTTCTGGGTATGTTTCACTTGCATGGAAATTATTGTGTTCTCAAGGAGTGGTCTAAGTATCTCTTTTAAAAACTCTAATAATCCTTCTAGAATAAGTTGGTGAAAATCCTCTCCTTGGTGTCACATATGTTACATGCTTGAGATGAATGAGTTTATATACTAGGTCAGCTCTATAATGTGCTTGAGTCTTTCACTTATATACACATCTTAAGAATCCTTGGGTTGTTAAAGGTTCCTAACAAATTTTGGTCAAGTGAGAAATCCTATTTCTACTACAGTGCCACTGTGGTTATGAACCCTGATTGTAAGCTTCATTTCTTATAGGGTGAAAAGGAAAGCTTAAATTCTCTTAAAAGAATATCAAAATAAAAGAAAAAAGAATATTGAAAATCAAAGTAAATATTCACCTTATCAGTGTTATCCGAATATCTCTATCGAGGATATGGACGCCTCACTGGAAGTAGAGATATGTTCAGGGGGAATCATAGTGATAACCTCATCAGGGCTATGGACACCTAACTGGAAGTGAGGCTCTATCTAGGTCACTTTGGAAGTTAGGATCTTTACATAACCTAACTATACTAACCTTGATCACCCTAAGGAAACTAAGGGAGGGAAACAAACACATTCGCAAACACTCAGAATTTAGCATAGGAAGGGTCTGCATGTCTATTGGCTTTGAAGCTTTTCTTATTGAGTGACTCAATGTGAGGGCCAAAACCAAAGTTTTGGGTTCTTGATTCTAGTTTTTCACTGAAATTCTCTAGAGCATTTCCCTAGTGGATTCACCATTTGTTGTACCCGTTTTCACACACACACCCCACCTAAGGTGGGGACCCTCTTTTCTTGCTTTGTTTTCCTATTTTCATTGTAGGGTCTAAAATTTGTCCCCTTAAGGGATAATTATCTTGGTTTAGGTCTTGATTCACCCTTGTTCTTAATGTTAAATATGCATTTGAGATGCCTTTTGTAGCATTTGGTTGATGGATTTTCTCTTAGGAAATTGATCTACACTCAAAATTTTAGAGTTGGGGGAAAATTGACTAAGTATTGGTCAAGTTTGGTAATTCTGAGGTACCTCAGATTATCCAAACTTTAATCCGACTAGGTAAACCAAGCTACCTTGGATTACCCGAGTCCGAGCTCCCATTAGATTCTTGAGCTTTCTGTAAACACACATTTGGGCATTTATTGTTTGAATTAATTAGTTTTGGAAGGTTGATTTAGGAATATAATGAGATTTGAGTGGTCATTTTTTTATTTTGCATTCATGGGAGCTTGAAGCTAAGGAAGGTCTCCATTAATGTCTTGTATTCAATTTGAGCTCTAGCGTTGGGTTTTCTTTCTTTGGGTGATCGTTCTAAGGTCTGAGTGCTCATTTCTGGTATTTTGTCACACCTTACCTCCTTATACACTGATTCAAGGTATGATCTTTTGTTTTCCTTTGGGATTATTTATTTACTTCATATTTTTCTTGTGGATTGTTGTGGTTTGTGTTGACTGTCAGATTAGAGGTGGGTTTGAGCTTCATTCCTCACTTGATAACTTAGGTTTCTCATTCTTCGATGTGCTTTCCAGTGGATTCAAAGTATACTTTGATTCAAATAGGTGAAGTGATTCATTTCATTGAAACCCTTAATGCCTTGTTGATGCTTCATGTTTGATTTGGTGGCATTGCTTTGTTGTGGGAAGTTAATTCAAAACCCTAGGTTTTGTGCTAGTGAATTTGATGAATGGTGTGTTGAATTTGAAACAATGATTTGAATCCCTATGTAAGTTGCTCGATTTATTTTTCCATTTACAATGGTTCCACCCTGGATTTGCACTGGTTTGGTCTCAGGAGAGTAAATTTGGTTCATTTATCTTCTTTTTGAAGATTTTCCTTGACACTTACCAAAATTTTGATGCCTAGGACAACACTTGGTAATTTCAAGCTAGCTCGGATTTTCTAAACCCTAGTCCGCTTGAAGAATCTGAGCCCCCTTAGATTATCTGAATTTCATATCCAAGGCCCCAAACTCAAACCTTAACAGTTAGCAGATATCGAACTCATCCTCTTGTTGGGTAAATTTGAGCCCTCTCAGATTACCCGAATGTTAGTTCACCTGGGTAATTCGAGGTTCCTTGGATTGTCTGAAGTTCCTCAACCTCATACTCTAGACCATGAAGTGAATCAAACTTTGAAGAGGGGAGATTTACAAAGTGATCACGATGTGATTGGTGACTTGGAGGAGTTTGATTTTGTCCATGAGCATCCTTTGTTACAAACTCTGAGAATTTTAAGTGTAAAAGAGACTAGGGTTGTGACTTCTAGGGAATCCGGTCTTGCTCAGATTACCCGAGGTCTAATCCGGTAGGGGAATCCTAGCTTTCTCGAATACCTAAGATCTTTCATGGGGTCTCTATTTTGAGTTATAATCATCAAAATGCTTGCACAATAAGATTATATGAATGATTGCATGAAATATTGATTAATTTGATAAGACTTTATATGCATGCACATTGTGTAGATGAAATATTTATTTCTTTACATTACCATTGTAGTTTAACTTATTATCATTTTGATTCAATGGAATAATTATTACTCATATTGTTACTTTATGGAATTGATATGATGGATTATGTGTTGTTTTCATTTTGGTGATCTTGGTCCTTTCTAACAGATGCAGTCATAGCTGAGTCCTGATAAGGCATCTAAGTCAAAGGCTTCTTTAGTGCAAGAGGAGGTTAAGAAAAGGTTGGAAAGGATGAAGTATCACTTCAAGGGCATGTGGTCAGAGTCCAAAATTGGTTCTTCCTGGTCAAATATTGTAGATACAAACATGTGACATATTGATTATGATGAATTTAAGAAATGGATGTTTCAAAATGCACCAAATTAGTTAGCACAAGTTATCACCCATACTAGATTAGCTCAGGCAACACGATTCCCACTAAAACAACTTTTCTTGGAGTTGGTCCTAGAATGTACAAAGCAGGATGACTCAAGAACAAGATGCATAATTGGCCCACAAGGAATATTCATGGAAAATCTTACCGAAGAATCCATTATTGAGGTCTTCAACATTGCCTCACATCACAAGATTATTGAGGAAATTAACATTGGGGAAGCAATAACGTTCTATGATCAAGAACCCAATAGGCCTTTGGAGATTATGAACAACTCCTAGATATTGAAACCTAAGCCCCACTTTTTCAAGTTTCCCAAATAGTTGCACATGAGTGATTTCAAATAGGAATATCATGATATTATAACTCTTTTGGGTAGGGTCATGGGGGTTCAGGAGGCCCATATTTTTCATGCATGGATGTTTTAGCCCATCACACAAATAGTGGCCTAGAATCATCAACAACAACTTGGATGCCCAGTTGAGAAGTGTACAAGAGACCCATTGGTTTACAATGACTTCATATCTTAACGATATGTTGGCACACAAAACCAAGTATAGGGGTCTCAGTTGCAAAGGGAGTATTGGAAAAGATAGGATATGGGATATATACCCACAATTGAAGCACAAAACAAGCAACTACAAAAGAGCCAATGATGCATTCTTCATGTATATTCCTAGGCTGTTGCTAGATTCTCTTCACATTAGTATTTCCTCTAAGGCCATGAATTTGATCAATCAATATGGTTAACAGTTCATTCAATTTCAGATATTCACATGCATATGGATACAAGGGTGCCCTATTGTCCCACTTAGATTTCTGAGGTATCCAACCAACAAGCTCCTACATCTGAAAATAACAAGACAAATGGTTGGCTTTAAGGAGATCCTACATCAAGAGATGAAAAAGAAGGGGCTAGGGGCTAAATTCCCTTTGAGGATTGGAACCTTGGAAGAATTTACTTATATTTAGAGTTTCTCTTATTCAGAGAAGGAGATGGAAAAGTTTGAACTATATTCTCACATAATTAGAAATAGGTTTGATCCATATAGTAGAGCTATGAAGCAAGAAAACAAAGATTTTAGGCACAAAGATCATATTGAGGATTACTGGGCTAACCATCGAAATGATTTTGAAGCAATAAGAAAAATATTCTCTAGGTTGCCTTTGAAATCAATTAGATTGTAAAAAGTTGCAGAGGTGCGTGATCAAGTGAAAGAAGATGATGCAGAATTTCTCCAACATCATGATTTTGAGCCTTATAGGAACAAGGCCCTGCCTCCAATCAACTGGTCAAAGGAAGAAATTATATATTCAGACTAGGTTACCACTCCATTCAAGAAGCACTCTAGGCTATGGATGAATCATAAGATATTCGAGTTGGCGGCAGATTGCACCAAGCTTACATGTAATATTATAGGGGATCTGGAATCGCAATCTAAAGAGGAGATTGAATTTGATAAAGTAGATGATGTTGTTGGTCCTCACAAGGAGGATATCCAAAAAGAGGGACTTGTTTCAATAAAGAGGAAAACCGGGAGTCAGACATAGGTCAAATGAGGAGAGAATCTCTCCCCTAAGACAAAGGTCCCTGAGGGCAGGATTGCAACTAAAAAGGGAGAAGCTTCACAACCTCTGATGACAAGGATGTTAGTTACAAAAATACAAAAGGCTTCTAAGGCAAGGAAGGGTGAGGCCACCACTGATGCCCCTTCTTTAGCAAAGGTTATTGATGTAGATAATTATGGGGAGAAGCCCTAGGTGTATGTTAGAAGAAGCTCCCCAAATCATAGGGAATATCCCATTAAAGAAGTGAAAGTTGTAGAAGAGAATATGTAAGATGAAGAGGCACCTACTAATGATGTTTAAAAGAGAGTAGCTATAGGAAATAATTCTCCTCATGTGAAAATTCTAGAAGTCATCCATGAAGAGGGAAATATATTGAATAATCATGGGCATGATGAGGCTGAGGATGAAGAAATCTCTACTCTTGATAGTGGAGAATGGAGTAAGTTCATATAGGGAATGAATCAATCTACCTCTAGAGTAGAGAGCAAGAATGTGGATTTTTAATTGGTACAAGGAAATCCACCTAAGTCTCCAAAAAAGGTAGTAATTGAAGAATTGGAAGATCAACCAGAGACTGAGAAGAATGTTGAAGAAAAAGTGGTTGATAGCCTAAATAAAGAAATAGCTAAAGAGGATTCCACTGCCTTAGAGTGGCTAGAGAAAAGGCTTAGCAAGAATCTAATAATTGTGTAGGAGGAAGCCTCGAGATGGGACAAATTTATTGAACAATGGGGGCACCCCTAAGAGGAAAAGGGACAAGACCATCTGGAGAATTTTGAGAGATGAATCTAACAATAGGATTGCCCATGGTTATGTTCCTACTAATGATAATTTTATGGAAGACATTAGGCCCTCTGACTATAAGGTCCAAACCATTAACATAGGGCCAACCACAAAGGAGCGAGAAAGAGAAAAATTCCAAGAATCTTCTCAAGTAATTTTGAGGAGATTGGATAAGGAAACTGAAGAAAAGGAGAAGTTGCAAAAGAAGACAAATGATGTTTATAGGTATTTCCAACACCTAATAAAGCCTCTGTAGGTTGGCACTGAGGGTGCTTCTACAATCGTAGAGAGGTTGATACCCAAGGAAGTAGTTTCTAAAATAGAAATATTGAAATCCACCACCCACAACACCCATGAATGGTTGCATGAGGTCAAAAAATGGGGTGATGAATCATTGAGAAAATCTTGGGAATTTACCCCAAGGCTGATTAATTTCTTGAAGACACTTCACAACTTGTTGCAAATTGTAAAAACATTGATGAGTCAACTATTGATGAGTTGAAGAATGTTCTCTAGGTCCCCAAGGATGAGTTGCCCAAAATCAATATCTTTTCCTCAGATGAAATTTGTAAAGTGAAGGAATGAATAGAGGTCTATAATTATAGGAAGGAGCTCCTCTCCAATTTTTTGAAGAAAATCATGAAGCTACAGGGGAAAATGAAGGAGATATATGATAGTTGTATAAATTTTTTGGAGATTATGACTAGAAGAAATAAATTTGGACAAAAGAATATGAATTCCAATAGATTGCAATCATCATGGCACAAAATTCATTGTCCTTTTGATAATGCTTCAATTACTAAGGATAATTTAGAATATGTAGCAATTTATCTTTTAAAACTGGATAAATATCATGAATTATAGATTGAATGGAATAAGGTGATGCCCCAGTATTTGGAGGAATATAAAAACAATAAGACAAGATTTAAGTTTATTCTAGTTCCAGATCCAACTAATGTGAAGGAAATTTTGGAAAAGTTCAAAGACTTATCCAATAAATTGGAAGACGATAAAGATGGAGAAAATAGCTAGCTTTTAATTGCCTTAAATTTTGTGCCAATCATGTGGTAGTACAATTGGAGGGTGACCTCAAATTTCATGCAATCAAGGGGGAAATATTCTAGTAGACTCTTGGATGACCTAGATGTTTTTTTTCATTTAATGTAATTTTATTTTATTCAAACTCTCTGGGCCGACTTGTTTTGGGATGAACTCAACATGTAAATCCTTAATTTGGGCCGACCTATTGATTTTTTCTATAAATTGAGGCTCGTACTTCATTTGTGGGTTACAATTACTGAGATATAGTTGCTAGAGATATAATTAAAATAGGAGTTAGCATTTTATGAGAGAAAATGTTGATACATTGAGAGTAATAGAATTGTTGCATACTTTGGTGATTCAATATAAGTAAAGACATTGTTCTTTAGTGTTCTTTCTTGTGTCTTTTTACTTGGCATGGTTCTTGTTGTCCCAAATATTTAAGATTGCTTCAAGATTATTATTTGCATGTTATATTTTAGATTTAAATATGATGTAATGGTGTTTATGGTTTAATATTAAAGGTGTTTGAGAAATCCTTGGTTCATACTTTTAATAGCTTGCTAACTGTAAGTTGTGTAAAGTTAGTATGGGACTTGAATTTATGTGGTGAATTCAATTGTGGGTATTTATTCATTTCAATTTCCAAATAAGGTTGATTTGGGTGAATGCTCTAGGATCTGAAAATATTTTATTCCTTAGAAAATTCCACTATTTCTATGAGAATGTGGGTTTAATCTAGGTTTAGCAAGAATTAGTTCTTTTGAAGGATTGGTCCACTTTGAGTGTTTAATCATTTGCATTGTTGGTCTTAGGGTTAGTTTACTTTTATAAATCTCTTTAAACCATTATTTTTTTTTTATTTCTTTTGAAATCTAAATTAAAATTAGGATTGCAAGCATCAACATATTGCAAGATCTTATGAACTGAAATTTTCCAGCATTTGTATTGTAAGGTACATTGTGATTACCAACATTTTCACATTATCTCTTAGGTTTTTTATTGAATTTTTCAAAACCTAACATTGGAGATTTTGGGGTTATCTCTTGAGGCTTGTTGATAGAGATTAACCTTTAAAGAGAGGATATTATATTATGTCTGAGTTTTTTTTGTGTAGAAAATACCATCAATAGGTAGTTGATTATTCCATTAACAAGTTCAAGCATTAAATTATTGGCTATCCAATCTTTATCCACATAGATCATACTGCAATAAGGTACTCAATTAAAAAACTAGTGGTTGGGGGTAGACTAGTTATATGGCTAGTCTTACTACATAATTTTGATATAACGATAGTGGATAATATTGGGAAAGCTAATGTGGTGATGGATTTTTTGTCTAGATTGCCCACACAATTAGAAGAAGGTGTTGTGGATGACTCTTTTCCATATGAGATTTTTTTTTCTCTCTATGTACACACACCATGGTTTTCTAATATTACAAATTACTTAGTGGTAGGACATATACCATCACATTTCTCTCTTATATCTAAAAGAGACAACCAGTACATAAAATATTTCCATATTCTTGGGTACCTAGTTACCTATTCTATATTAGTCCATATCATATTATGAGAAGATGTATCAGAGAGGATGAGGTCTTTGAAATACTAAAATATTGCCATGATGAGCCATGTGGGGTCACTTTGTACCCAAAAGGATGATATTTAAGATCTTAACAATAGATTACTATTGGCCAACTCTCCATAAGGATTTAATAAAATATACAAGGAGTTGTGATAGATGTAAACGAATGGGAAAAACAAGGACAAATGAAATTCCTTGGCAGCCACGGATGGAACTAGCACCATTTCATATATGGGGGCTAGACTACATTGGCCTAATTTCACCAACATCTAATAACAAAGACTATATTCTAGTTTGTACACATTATTTGAAGAAATGGGTTGAATTCAAGGAATTACACTTTTTAATAAATGAGAATGTCGCTAAGTTCTTGTATGAAGAAATCTTTACTAGGTATGGATTACCTAGAGAAATTGTCACTAATCAAGGTCTGTAGTTCACTTTTGAACTCATTTCTAAATTGGTTAAAGAATATGAAATAAGGAATAGAAAAAAAACACCTTATCACCCCCAAGAAAATGGGCATGTGGAGGTTACCAACAAATAAATTGAAAATATTCAGACCAAAACAATGCAGATTCATAGGAAAGACTAGGTAGCAAGATTACCTAAAGTAATGTCATCCTATTGAACAACATGGAAAAAAATACAGGTTTCACATCTTATGAGTTTTTATATGGAAAAATGGTAGTTCTACCAATAAAATTTGAATACAGGACACTTAGAATAGTGGAATTGGAAATGGAATTAACAACAACACAAAAGGAGAGGTTACACAATCTGAATGGTTTAGATGAAATTAGAATGGAGGTCATGCATCGCATAGAGATAATTCAAAAACAAAGGACTAAATAATTCAATTTGGGTGACTGGGATTTATTATATGATTATGTATACAAAGATTATAAGGGGAAGCTACAAACTAGATGGTTGGGACCCTATGAAATCCAATAGGTATTTCTTAATATAGTACTCAAATTTCAAACCATAGATGCATTTATATTATCGCTATTGGTGAATGGACACAAATTGAATCTATACAAGCAACCAACTCAAAAATATTGTTTTCTTATTTCTCTAATGCATAAATATTGTCCAAAAAATGGTTATGATATAGACATAATATCGTAAGATAAAAACTCAACAATAGATACTACAAATTCTCACAATGACAACAAATGAGCTACACAACTCACCTCCTAAGGCAGCTCAGGTATAATTCCTTATCCAACTTCATGTGCACACACAACATAGGTGCCACAATCAACAATATTTTTGAAAACCACTTCACTATGCAGTAGGTACCTATTGCATCATAAATAAAATTTTCCACCTTATTCAATTCAAGACATATTGATGAAGGTACCCACAACCATTACCTATCAAAGAATTCAAAATTTTGTACCAAATTAATTAATTCCATCCAAATTCATTCCAATTTTTCCAAACATGTAGCCATGAGCTTTCCATATCACCACATGCAACTTGATCACTCCACTCCACATCACCCATCTCAAATTTCATGCATTCGAACTATCACTTCAAATTCCATCACCTATACATACCACATCCTTTCAATCAAATTCACCAACCTATCATTTACTCCCCCACACATTAAAATTAACCAATTTCAAATCAAACTCATGCTATGGAAATTCTTCCAATAGCTTCACATGTGTGTGGTTACATTCATCTCATCTGGCTGGTATGCATACTAATCTTTCATAATTAACATGGAGTCCCCATGCATTCATTATGTACTCACATTTAATTTTGCATTCTTTCTATTCATTAATATTATTTCCATAATCATTAATCATACCCTCCATATAGTCACATGCATTGAATTGAGGTCACTTCAAGGTTTTAAATTGGGGGAAGATAGTATATATTCTACAATTTTATGTTCACTACCAAAAAAAAACATACAAACCCTTTTTTCCTTTATACCTTTTTGCACCTACAACATTTTTGTTTTCAATTCCCAAAATTTTGAGCCAATTCAACTCAATTCAAGCTAAAAAAATAAAGGAAGAGACATAACAATTGAATTTGCAGTGAAATAAGTGCATGCAAGTATAAAAGATATAGAGGGTTTGTGGGTTGTTGAAATTGAATTTTGAGCTGAATTTCTAGAGTTCTGAGAAAAGTCAATATATTTCACCATGGGAGGTGATATTGTCAAAACAGAACCATCAACACATAAGAAAATATTTGAGGATACATTATTTTTTCCCATTTTCACAAGGGAAGGATGGCTAGACTAATTTTAGAAGTTGATAGAGTATAATGAACACATGACAAGGAAATTTATAGTGACCTTACAACATGATGAATCCATTTTCAAGGGATTGAGAGTGGACATTTCAAAGGTTGCAATTGTAGAAGTATATGTTCTACCAAGGAATGGAGCTAAATTCCCTATCATAGAAAATGCAATAGCTTCCAAGGATGAGTTTAGGGAGGTAGGACAAAACCTTGATTCATCATCACAAGTTACAAAGAGATTGTCACTTCCATAGGTATGGGCTTCTTCTGCTTCTTATATTATTAAGTATATCACTTCTGATGGTAGAAAATCCCTTTTGTATATTGTGAATTTTAAGTTATTGTTTTTCCTCTACAATAATAGATTGGCCAATATACTTATAGGAAGGGTTAAAATTTGTAATAAAAGGAAAAGATCAATGATAACAACCAAAAATACCTAAAATATAAGCCTAAAATCTTAATCAAAACAAGAAAGAACAAAAAAATGGAAACCAAATAAAATCAATGCTATACCAAACTTCCCATGTTAAAATTGATTAATCTTCCTTGCATCTCCTCCATTTTTCTCAATGTGTGAGACTATCCTCAAATTTTAGTGTGTTTGAATACCTACAAGTGACAGTGATATGATAACAAGAACTTTACAAATAGCAGTTGTAAGGTTGGAATGAGAGAGAAAACCTTATTTTATATAAAAGCTACTCGAATAGACGGACAAGATTGAAAGCCAAAAATATTTCAAGATCAACAATTCCAATTTCATGCACCACATAGTGGTAGGCTTAGGGATGGCTAAGGATAAATTGACAAGATTGAAAGAAGATCGAAGGCAATTGACAGTTGAAATTCAAAAGAGAAAGTGGAAATATTTTAGAAGGGAATATTGGAAATTAAATAATCATATTATTTAATTTGGTAGAGGGCATGGAGAAATAAATTATCAAAAATGATTATTCATTTATGGAGAAAGAGGGAAATGGGATTTCATTAAAGTGATTATTATTCAACCATTGAATTAAATATAGAGGAAATGGAATGAGGATATTAAATAATTAAATTATATTAATTACTTAATAGTGGAGAGAAAAGGTTGATGAATATTTAAATAATTAAAATAATTATTAAACTATAGCTGAATGGTGAAAGGTGAATAATTAAATGATAATTTATTTAATTATAGAGAGAAATAGGATATTAACGACATAATTAAATAAATATTTAATTTATTTGATTAATGAAATAAGAATAAAGTAAATTATTTAACTAATAGATGAATGTGACCAAAGAAAATAATTAAATAATTAAAATTGTTTAGTTATGTAGGGAAGAAGAGAGATTGATGCGGAAATATGTCCATGGACCCAAGACACTTTTTAGTGTCTATATTTTGCCCCTCTTTGACATAATGTTATTTTGAGTGTTGTATCAAAGAATAATTATTGAAAATCAACTCAAAACATGCCCCAACATGCCCTGGTGAAGGTGGAATAGACCCATGCTCAA
This sequence comes from Sequoiadendron giganteum, assembly GCA_007115665.2. NCBI lineage: Eukaryota > Viridiplantae > Streptophyta > Pinopsida > Cupressales > Cupressaceae > Sequoiadendron > Sequoiadendron giganteum. The sequence continues at coordinate 572,409,647 of CM021101.1, forward strand.
TTAGATTTTATTTTTTGAAATTTTGATTTTTTGAAAAATTGTTTTGACAAGGAAATTTTGTGCATTGATAGAAAAAGGTTTCAATTTTGGACCCCTAGGAAGTTCACATTAGGGTTTGGGCTCAAAATTTGACATGATCACTGAAAAAGGGAAGTAAAAATTGCACTTTAGGAAGGTACAAATGTGATTTGAGTGCTAAAAATTAGTCATTTGTGCATTTTAACCTTGAGTGAATAGTGAGAGTGAGTGAAAAGTTGTTGCAAAGTTGCTTCCACAATGTCTCCAGTACCACATGTTACACATCACTAATATTAGGTCAGACCTATAGATGGCCAAAGGTCTTAGGGGACATATCAAGTACACCATCATTTATTTATGTTTTTTTTAATATTGGCTACTTTTAGGGCTCCAAATATGAGAAAAGAGATGTGGCAAACCCCATTCACCACATTTGTTATCACATTCACTACAAGTGTATGTAATTCACCATATTTTCTTGGTGTGACAAAATTGCATAGGGTAGAATTGTAACTGAGTTTTTCATGACACAAATTAATTTTGTGATGCAACTATAGGTTTAGATGGTGCATGTGAGGTTTTGAGCCACATGTGTAATTTTTTGATCCAAACACGATTTTGAACACCGCATTTGGTTGAAAGGTCATATTTGATAGGGTATTCAATGTAACTGCAAAAGTGAATCACATTTATAGATAAATCAATGCATTTGAATTTTGAGATGCATATGCCAATAAATGCAACACATTTGACTATTTAGATTTTTTCCATAGTTTGGATAAAAGTTTCTCTATGACCAAGGTCAAATGGGTTTGCTTAGGATTTTTTATTGAAATTGTGTGATTGCTTATAATCATAGGTGGCACTAGACCCTATTTATACTTGAGAGAGTCATCCATCAACCTTCAAACTACAAGAGTTGTTAAAGGATGACCAGAGGGATCAAATTCTTTCCTTGAGATTGTATTACATCACCTTCATGCCTCTAATTCAGGTCAACATGGGTTTACTGACTGCTCTGGCTGAGTGATGGAATTCAAAGACCAACTCATTCCATTTTCTAATAGGAGAGGCCACAGTGGACTTAGAGTATGTTTGGTGGATCCTCACACTTCTGATCTATGGATAACACATATCTTATGATCCTAAGTAGGGATATGGTGCAATTGTGAGTTCTTTCAAGTACGAGGACATTGTCAAGATAGGAGTAGAGGAGTATGAGATATGCTAGGATGTGCTCATAGAGAGATATGAGCTCTTTATTATTGTTCTTTATAGTGTTATTGGTGGATTCATGTCCTTGGATTAGTAGGGACATGGGTTTCTAGTCAAGTGGGGGAGATGCTAGTAGGGATGCTTACCCAAGGTGTTGTTTATGCTTGGGGACCTTATATTCTTATCATGCTATATTTCTAGATCCACAATGTGGCTTACTGAGGGGTACAAAGCATTATTTGTGGGATGAATCTCTTGATGGTGTGGGCCTAAGAGCATATTGTGGTGTTCTGACCACCCATCCAAAGATAGATAGGATTAGTGTTACCGTATGTGTTCATATATGGTGGAGTTGCTACATAAACACACATGGGAAATATTGGTTATTGAAGGCATGTTATATATATTTTAGAATCATTCATTTGGAGGCTATACAAGGACTACACCCCATTCATGGATTATCATAACCATGTACCCTACTACCACCAGATCTAGTACTTGATTGGTCAAACTATACAAATTCAGCATATTATTGAGAGATATCTACCAAAGCGATTTCATCATTAATGCATTAAGTGACATGGGCTACCAATTGGCACTACAGAGTTTTCATAATCTAGCAAAGAGATCCAACCATGGGTGGACATGATTCCAATATTTACAACTAAGCAAGACATTAATAGACTATAACCAATGTAGTGGGAGGTGGGGCTAGAGGTGGAAGACATAGGCACCATGACAAAATATGACACATGGTGAGCACAAAACAAGCTAGTTCCAATGAAAAATCTAGATCAACTTGCACCAGTGTAGAGGTGAGGGAGAGGGACAAGGGACAAACTTCAAGTTCAAGGCCGAGGTCAAGGAGATGATGGAGGTTGAGGAGATGGAGAGGAAGACAAGGGATATGATAGGGATGTTTGAGGGAAGGGAGGAAGATACAAAGGTAGAGATGGATGACCGCCCCATCCACCTCATCCACTGAGGTGGGACAAAGCTAGATAGGTAGAGGAGGCCCCTTGTTAGGAGGGTGATGTTAAATAAGTAGTTGTATTTTCTATAGGACAAGCAGATGCACCTCCTCACCAGAAGGAGAGACATGTGGAGGATTAGCTAAAGGTTTCTATCAACATATATTTTGAGGTAGAGGAGGCTAGGGGGACAAAGAGATACATGATTAGGAGGAGGAGGAGAGGGAGAGGGTAATGATGGAGGATGGGTTGAAGGAGATACCCATTATCAAGGTGATTGAGGTGGAGGGGGAGGATCAAATAGTAGTTGCATAGGTGGCTGAGCTATAGGTCTAGTTATAGGTTGTACAGGCAGAGGTTCAATAGATAATATTTGAGAGAGGCATGGCCATCATCTAGGCATAGTGAGTTGAGAAGGGATCCATTGATTTAATTATCAGGTGTAGTAGCGCTACAACAGATTTTTCTCAAGAGCTTAGGAGGGATATCTAGACACAATAGTACTATAGAGATTTTTGTGAGAGAGAGGGTCCCCTTGAGCAAAGATAGTCTAGATTTTAGTAGCCATTAGTAGGTCATAGAGTGGGACACACTCCTAATAGAGTCAGAGTAGCAGAGGTGTTTCCCACCCTAGGACTTCTCCTTATCAATGATCATCAGGAAATGAGGCTTTAGAGTCAAAACAAACTGATTTATTTTATTACATTCAGAAAAGTTGATATATGTATATTTTGATTGAGCTTGTGATCTCCATTTTTTAGATCATCCTAATACTGTACTGACATTGATGTTCTGATATATATGTGAGATGCATGATTTTGCCAAAAACTATCTAATTCTTTATTTATTATGCATGTTTCTATGTGATGTATTATGATGCTATGCATTTATATGATTATGAGATGGTTGCATATGTTATGATGCATTATGGATGATGGTGTATTGTTTATGTTTATATGTGATTACCTATCTTATGATATATGGATGGATGCACACAATTTAATATTGCTATGATGGATTTCTGATGTACATGATTTACTTTCATATTTATGCATTCTATATGGAAAATGGTTTTATATGATTATGATGCTTGTGTGGATGCACATGTGATGCATGCTTTATGTTTATGAAATGATACAATACGGATATGTATGATGTATGCAAATGCAATAATGTGGATAATGGATATGTATATAGATGATGCACATGAAATATGATGATTATGTATTATTGTATTTTTGATATGAAAATTTGATATATATATGATAAGATGTACCCAATGAGATGTGTGTTGATGATGTATGGATGTAGGATGATACTATGTGATTATGAAATGTAATTCTTATATGAGTCCTTGATGATACTTTATGATTCTATCTATTTTTGTGTACTTTCTAATGCAAATGGATGACCTAACATGCTCATGGTGATGGCTATGATACTTATAACATGATTATATATGAAGGATATTTTTGTGTTTCATAGGATGCAATAATGATGATTTTGGAATGGAAGAAGTGAGGGTGTGGATAAGATGGATGTTAGTGTGAAGAAGATGGATGTTAGAGTGGAGTTATTCAAATGAAAAGGGATGGATATTCTTTCTTGATAGATGCCAACTTGTATGTTTATCATCATTGGGTGATAAAAAAAATTAGAAAATGGAAATGAACACCATATAATGACATAGACCAAGGTGTGAAATTTTATCACTTTGTGAAAATAGACACTCAATAGACAAGGAATTTCATGACTCATAATAAGGACAAAGTTGCCCCAATATTTTTGGCAAGATAAACCACAAGAAGCAATAAAAATAAAAGAGGTCATGACACATAATCACTCCTCTAAAAAATTCTTGGGACATCCTCGAGGTGGATAGTAACATGACCAAAGACAAATAAAAAAGATAAGACCAAATATACAAACAAAGTCAACAACCATTTACATAATTTGTCAGGATTTATTTGTTGATAAGATTGGTGAAATTGATTGGCTGATTGATTGACCCGATTGATTAAGTGACAAGGTTGATTGATTGATAAGGTTGATCGATTGACAAGATTATTTGACCAATTTATTGAGCGACCAAATTGATTGACTGACCAAATTGATTAATTGACTAGATTGGTTGTTTCATAAGATTGACTAGATGACAAGATTGATTGACCATGCCTAGTTTCAAGAAAGACATTTCTTGTATATGGAAAATGATAAGGTTTAAAAATCACAATGTTTGACTTTAGGAAGGATGCATCCTAAATAAGAAAAAATGATAAGACCATTGACTTGAAATATATGGATGATTAAGAAATTGGTCAATTTGTATTGTAGACCAATTGGATAGTTAATTTGTTGGTTCATGATTTGGTTTAGATATTTGTTTTCTTGTGTCTAAATTTTTGACTTTAGAAAGTGATAAATTATTGTAGGAAAAATGATGACACTAGACCAAGATAGACCCAACAAACCCTAAAGGACTAACCTAGTGCCTCATAGGCTCATCAAAATATGGCTTTTTCTATGTTATACATGTAGAGACATCATATTTAAACTATCTTTGACCATTAGTGACTCATTACTATGATGTGAATCATGATTGACTCGACTCAACAAAATGCTAAAAGACTAACTTAGTTCCTTGGGGGCTCATCGAAAATGGCCTTACCTACGTAGCAATTTCCAAAGACAATTTAGTTTGACTAGACTTAGACTAACACAGACTTTGACTCTATTTTAATATTTTTTAATGTTTTATGATATTTTTTTATTTTTGATGTCTTATGATGTTTTAAGTTTTTTTATGTTTTCAAAATTTTATACTATGTGTACGATCCCATAAAGATGTAGGTTGATGAATTTACCCCAGTCGAGTATAGGACAACCTTATTATGGGGGAGGGGAATAATGGATGCCAATGGTGCTTGTGAAAGGAAAAGGATGCTAAATGTTAATGGTTACCAATCCATGAGAATGATGAAAAAGATTTATTATGATACGCAAAGGATGGGTGGATGGAGAGAAAAAATAGATAGAATGATGGTAGACAATAGAGCAAACACTGACTATGCAAGGCGCTTGTTTGTCAGGTTTTCACCATGGTACTTATCCAAATCGCCACCTACCTTTTTTATTTTTTCCTTTTTTATTTATTTTTTGTTGTCACTAGGATTCGTGTTTTCTAGGTTTCATCAAGGTGACTTTGTTTCTAGTTTTTTGGTGTTTTGATGTTTTTTTTGGTTTTTTTTACTTTTTAAATTTTTTTGTATTTTTTAATTTTGATGGGATTCTCTGGAAGCTATGTATAATACCAATGAAGGTGCATGTTTTTGATAGGCTCAGATAATGGTTCACTTTTTGGAGTATACATTTGACAAGCACTAGACCCATATGTTTTTGTAATGATGTAGGGACCCACCCAATTAGGCCCATATCTAGATGATCATGCAAGATGAACATATATGATTTGAATGAAGGGTGTGAATGATGGATATGAAGTATGATTGATGTAGAAAAAAAAGGTATCTAGGGTATTATTCCTAATGTGTACACTACATGGGCCATCAAGATTCACATAAAAAATAAATTTTGGCAACCAATGGTTACAATACATGAAGGTGTCACCACTAAAGTTCCATAAAAGAACATTTCCATGAGAGGTGGGATGATATTATGGGTATTTTTATATGTATGGATTTAGAATAATGTATGGATTGGGTGAAAAGAATGAAAATGGATACTTTGGACCAACAAGATCTTCTTTTGACATTCTACTTTGATAAATGCCCCTAGTTATTTTTTATGAAGAGGCATAATTGAAGATCAACTTTTTCTTAATTTCATTCTTGAATTTTATTTTCATCTTTAACTTGTCCAATAGTGTTTGATTTTGACTAAAGGACTTTTTAATTTTTCTTTCTTTGCATTCTTTCTTTTTATTCTAGATCTCCATTTGTAAAAGGCAATTTCACATTTGATTCTTGAGTTATATCCTTGATATCTTCTTGAGATGACACTTGTTGATCCATGTCTATGAAATGGATGGACATGGGTGATATGGGTGAGTCAAATGAATTGGATGAGATGGCTGAGATAGATGAGGTGAAAAGAATGTTTGGTTCATGTAAAATCTTGGTGATGCACTCAATAGACTCTTTGGGACTATCCTTTTTGACATTGTTAACATCAAAGGAAGCTTGCACAACCTTAACAAGTTGGAAATAAGAATCTACATATCCAATAGTAGGGGATTCATACCCTAACCGAAGATGGTCAAGATGGAAATGTGACTATTTAGAAGATGAAGTAGAAGTAAAATAATCATGAGATGGAGAGGGATGATCTTGATCATCCTTAATAGGATCATGAGCATATATGGTAAAGATAAAGGTATCATTAGGATCCCAAATAAATTAGATCCAAGCATGGCCATTTGTCTAAATATTCTCATAAAGATCTCAAACCTGACTTAAAATCATTCTTAACACTCTGAATATCCTTAGTAGCATTAACATTTTCACCTATAGATGAATTCTCATCACAAGATGAACTATCCATATGATACTCTCCACATCCCAGGTCATGGAAGGAGTGGTGAATGGATTTTAGTGACAGAATATGGATCAATTTAGTGTGATGAGGTAGAGGATGAAGCTTCTCAATTAATGGGAAGTTGAAATTCAGTAGTACCTCTCAAATAAATATAATATTGGAAGGGATCAGGATCACTTGGTATGGTAATTTTGAGGCCATTGTAGGGAAACTTTAGGTGTTGGTGGTAGGTGGAAGATATGTCTCTCATGGCATGGATCCATGGGTGACCTAGGAGAATATTGAATGGAAAGTCTAGATCCAAGACATGGAACATTGTGTTCTAAATATTGGGGCCAACCATCATGAGAAGTGTGACTAATCCTTCAAACAAGTGCTCAACATTGTCATAAGCCTTGATAAGAATGTTCAAACCTACTCCACTATCTACCAAGACTCATCCTAATTTATGTTTATTAATGTAGAATTGAAGTTGTAGGGTATCATTATGATTTGGATTTTGTGTAGAAAGATTTATTTTTTGAAAATGTGACATGGTGGGGTGTAGCTAGGTATCCAACCATGGCCTAAAATTGGTTGACATTTAGGTAAAAGGGTATGATGTATCTTGAAATTATTTTTCAAGAATGGCCTTAAGATCTAGGGAAATGCAAAGAATTTCAAGAATGGATATATCTGCAACCATATTTCTTAGATGATCTAGGATGTTGTATTGGATTTTTGGTTGCAGATTAAAGGCATCCCCTTGTAGGGTCACCTTAGCTTTGTGAGTGGTAACAACACATTCTAAAATTTTACTAATGGTAATGGTAGCAACATGATTATCAAGATCTCAAATGTGATTAATGGTATAGTCATGCACAATGTGGGTCTAATTAGCATTGTTATTATTTCCTAAACTAGAGGCCTTCCCTTTCCCACGGTCTTTCAATTTAGTTTTGATTGTGGTATTATTAGCATTGGCTTTACCTTTTGAATTATCCATTGATATATCACCTTGTTCAGTAATATCTTGCATGAGGTTTCTGAGTGTCAAACATGAATATTTTTTGTCCTTTATCACAATGGTATTCACAAAATTTATTATCATTCAACCAATTTGATTTAACTAATGTCAATTCATATGTTTTATTGTTAGGAAGTTGAATTATGTTTGATTGTAAGATTTTTTCAAAACAGACTCAATGGGTTCCACTAAAGGTTTGTATGTCCTTTTAGTGCATGGAGGTCCGTTATGTTTTTTATTATTTTGGAGAGAATTTAATGTCGAATCATGGGTGGGTTTTTGTGTCTTTGATGTGGATGGAACTTTAAGATGAAAGGTGGGGTGACCATGATTTACCACATTATCATTGACTACCCCATCATTGGTGACATTCATATTTTGAGACCAAAATTTACCTTTATCACTAGGATTGTTTGGGCTTCCTTTAAAAAAATTGACTAATTCTTTTTCTACAAGAACTTTCTCAGTAAATACCCCTTTTTCAATGACATCTTCAATGGTAGTGAAAAATTAAATTTGAAGTTGAATCATCAGTTCTATATTAAGGCTTTCTATAAAAATAATAACTGGCTATTTCTCAAGCATGTGGCAAGGATGTTTATTAGCCATGTTGTGCCATCTTTGATAAACTGATGTGAGTGACTGCCCCTCCATTTTTTGGTGGTGTATAATGTTAATATGGTTGTGTCACTTTCTATGTTATAAGAAAAGTGGTTAATCAATCTATCAACCAATTCACCCCATGTTCATATCCTAGGAGGAAGGTGTGAAAACCATTCTAGATCTAGCCCAAAAAGGCTTTGAGAAAATAATCTCATCAAATATGTGGTCTCATAGGTAATGTCCATACATGTCATGTTCAATTATCCTATATGCTCCATTGGATCCCCTTTCCTTTATACTTAGTTAATGTTTGGAGTGGTAAAATGTGGGGGGGAAGGTGGTATGTATATATTTTTTTGAAAGGGTAAGTATGTAATTCCTCCATGGAATATATCTTCTTAGTTTTCCCCAATTGCATGTTTTCCATTTTTTGTTGTATTTCTTGCATTTATTGCATCAAGGTGTCCATAAGGGATGGTTTCATGTTAGGTTTTCCTTGCATAAGGAGATAAAAATTGATGTTAAGATTGTTGAGATGATTATATGATGAATTTGGCACCAATGTGTGATTTGGATTGACATTTTATTGCAAAGAATTTTGATTACCTTGTTGGTAGTGAAGTGTAAATGTGGCATTGATAGTGGTTTGATTTTGAGGAATTAAATTAGAATTTCATGTTACATTTTATTGCGATGGAAGGGGATTGATGTTCAAATTTTTCTCAAAGGTCATGTTGGTATTAGGTGTAGCATTGATCATTTGTATTGGGACTCTAGATGTTATAATATGAATTATCCTTATTTTTTATGGTGGATTTTCACTTGCATTGATTGATGGTCTATAATTTTGAACACCAAATTTTGAAAGATTAGGGATGTGTGTAGTTGTTGAAATGTGTGTTGTTGCTCCAAGTGGTAGACTAGTGAATATTTGTTGTGAAATGGGTTCACCTTTTTTAAATATGTTTTGATTAGGAACTTGGTTTTATGCCTATTTTAATCCCTCTAAAATTATGAAAGTGTCTAAATTAAAGGGGAGTTTGGCACCTTTCCTAGCAAGTGCAAGAAATAATTTATTATTTTCTATGCTAACAAGCTCATCCACAATATGTATTATTATTGGGTCTTGAGTAGCATGTTCAATTTCTGTGAGGGTCAAAAATCTATTGACATTAGTTAATTTGATATTGGAAAATGGATTTGAGGTTTCCTTTTGTGCTATTTGAGGTGGATTTAAATTTTAACCAAGGTTAATTTCACTAGTGGGATTGAAAAGGGGGTCACTTGAAGAATCCATGTCTTTTCTTTTACTTCATGACCTTAATTGAACCATATAAGACTTGTTACCTAAGGATTGATAATGCAAACGTGGTAATTCAAGGTTAGGTATGAGACAGAGCTGTATTTTTTAGGTTTTTTGAGGATATAAGGATGCCAAATTTTAATGTGTACCTAAGATGAAAGGTTTGAAATGTAATGATGATAATAACCCTATGACCAAAGGATATGATATGCAATGAGACCAAATGAAATTATGACTAAAATTTTGATATGACCTAAGATTAAGGAATGCCAAATGAAACTAAAGGTATGGACCTTTGGACTTGAGAAAATGATGCTAACCAAGCTATAGTATACCAAGGTAACAAACTATATTATCCAAACCTTAGAAGATGAATGTTGAAAAGGTGATGATTTGAAAAAATGAGTCTAAAATAAGACATAAGTTTGATACCCAATGATGATTGATTATTGATTGATAAAAAGATAAGGTCAATAACAATCTAGAAATGTATCCATGGACTAATAAAAGGTATGGTAGGATTCCTAATATGAAATCTAAAGGGTTCCTATAGCTAAGAATCATCTAGGACCAACTAGGAAATGTGAGGAGGGTAGTATAATCTAGCTAATAAAATGTGAGGAAAACCTAGATGAATGTGATGAAATGGAAAATTACAACTAAGAAAGTCTACAATTAGATTGTAAGGTCACTGTTAGAATGTGATTAGGAATGAGATTTGATGACTTCACTAAAATTTTGTGATTTAGTAGTTGTGGCTCATTGTCTTATACATGTGGTGCAATTTCTTGATGTTGCAGCTCATTTTTTAGCATTTGTAGTGCACTATCTTATAGTTGTGGTTCATAGTTTGTTTGTCTTAAATTTGATGTTTTTGAATGATTTTTTTGTTGGTAATATTATGGAATGTAACTGAAAACACAACAAATAATCTAAAAACATGTTTTGGTTGTTGAAATGTCAAATTCCTATGTGAATAGTGTATGTTTAAGGGTTATTCACTCTAATTTCCACCAGTATATCATAATATCAAAAACACATCAAGAACTTCTTATCCCTAAGGTCAAGGATAATGGTAGCTCTCTTAAGCCCACAACTTGGAATATTTTTCAACTCAAGTACAGGGACACCTTAATGGGTGTATAAACTCTTTTCTTTTTGAGAGATGATAACTAGGGGCCTTTAGGACTAGAAGGATGACCCAATCACCCTCTCCTTAGAAAGCTACAAGTAGCTTATGCTAAGCTAAGGATTTTTTCAAATCTCAAGAGAGCCATATGGTGAGTAAATTTTGCGTGTAGTGCTACACCCCTGGACTAAGAGTGATGCCAATAACTTAATAAAAAAGGGTGGATAATAAGAGATGTTTCTAGTCACAACTCGAGACTTGACACCTTTCAAGTTATTAGCAAGCCACTTAAGGCTTTAACCAAAAATTCTTGGGTATTAAAAATACCTCACATAAATGTGGGTAACTTACCCTTTCACATTGGCACTATCGACAAAAGGCTAACATTAGTTTGGACTTGTCTTTGGCCTTATCCTTTTATATAGTGAATTGAGGGAAAAACTGCTTTGGGTTGTTTCCCTTGGAGTGATTACTTCTCCAAGGGTGGGCCCTCTATAAAATAAAAAATACAAGATGAAGTGATTTATCTTACACCCAAGATCCACAAAGTGGAGAGGGGAGAGGATTCTTTCACTACACCTTATGGGTTCTACAACATAGAAGTGTGAAAATTCACCAAATGAAAAAGACAATGGTTCCTTTTAATCCAATAATTGAAATTTTCCTATTTTAACAAAATAAATACGCTCAAAAACCTTTCAAAAGAATGAATTAGTAGTCTTTAAAAAACATCTTCAATCAATGTCATACAAGCAAAAAATATAGTAGTTTCAAGGGTTTTTCTTCTCCAAAATGGAAGCAACATGGAGAAAATAGAAAATTATTAACACAAAAAATCCTAACCTAATACAAAAAAGGAAAAGGTGAAAGTAATTTTGATTTTAAAAACTTTTACCCAAATAGGAAAATGTGTCATTCTAGTTAACGTATTTGTTGCAATAGATGTGGTTCAGGTGATGGCGACTGCACTAGATAGCTTCAAGGATGCAACTCAGTAATCAACAAATGAATCATTATTGCTTATGTAGTTGTGTTGCTCTATTGCTAGAATGTTTCCCTTATATATTTTTGTCACTCCATCAAAAAATGTGTCATTTCATATCGTGAATGCATCACACTGCTCCATGATTGCATTCCATGCACCTACAAAATAGAAATCATGGATTTCTTACAGAAATTTTAGCTTCACATCAAATTCACCAATATACGAAGGGTTAAAATTCATAATAAAAGGAAAAAATCAATGATAACAACCACAACTACCTAAAATCTAAGCCTAAAATACCAATCCAAACAAAAATACCAATCCAAACAAGAAAGCACAAACAACAATGAAAACCAAATAAAATCAATGCTATACAAAACTTCCCATGTTGAAATTGATTAACCTTCCTTGCATCTCCTCCAATTTTCTCAATGTGTGAACTTGCCCTCAAATTTTGATGTGTTTGAATACCTGCAAGTGATAGTGATATGATAGAAAGAACTTTGGAGGTAGTGGTTGTAAGGATGGAATGAGTGATAAATTTATTTTATTAAAAATATACTTGAATGGATGGATGAGATTGAAAGCCAAAAAGATGCCAAGATCAACGGTCCTGGTTGCATGCACCATGTAGTGGTAGGGTTAGGGATGGCTAAGGATTGAAGGTCAAAATTGAAAGTAGATTGAAGGCGATCGATGATTGAAATTCAAAAGAGAAAGTGGAGGGAAAGTGGAGCAATCAAATAATAATATTTAATTTGAGTAGGGGATCTTGAAAATTAAATAATCATATTATTTAAATTGGGAGAGGATGTGGAGAATTAAATAATCAAAGATAAATATTCATTTATGGAGAAAGAGGGAAATGGGATTTAATTAAAATGATTGTTATTCAGCCATTTAATTAAATATGGAGAAAATAGAATGAGGATATCAAATAAATAAATTAGATTAATTATTTCATGGTAGAGAGAAAAGGTTAATGAATAGTTGAAGAATTAAAATAATTATTTAACTATAGCCAAATTGTGAAAGGTGGATAATTAGATGAGAATTTATTTAATTATAGAGATAAATAGGATGTTAGTTATGTAACTAAATAAGTATTTAATTTACTTAATTAATCAAAGAAGAATAAAGAAAATAAATTAATTAAATAATTAAAATTATTTAATTATGTAGGGAAGAAGAGAGGTTGATGTGGAAAAATGGTGTTCATAGACCCGTGGCATTTTTTAGTGTCTACAATACCTAGTTTCTCGTACAATTTGTTAAAAAGAATGGGGTCTTAGTATAAAATAAAGATAAATGATTTAGCTTGGTCACATTACTACTTGGTAACCCTGTTATTAAAGAGGAGCCTTAGGATTCAGTATCCATAAATTTATTGGGAGAGCTTTTTAATTTGTCAAGAAATTAACAATGTTCTTGAGGAACAAACAATTCCAAAAAACCTAGATTCACCTACTACATCTTTAAGGGGAAATCCTCCTCTTTCATTTGTTACTTCACCTACCCATTGTAGGGGAGAATCAAAGGAGAAAAGTGTGCAAAGATCACCACATGCAACATTTGATCAACCTACATCATAAGAGGTACATGAAACCCCAACAACTTCCAGAAAAATGCCTAAAATTAGAAAGAAGAATGGTGATTCTACTTTTGGACCTTCAAAGGTGTAGAAAAATAAACCCACTCAACCAAGGTGTTCACACTGCCTAATAAGGAAAGGTGCTACGAGGGGTAGTATTGAGAAACCAAAAGAAGAAAAATATGTTCCCATAAAGATGAAATGGTATATATACAATACCTCTAACTCATATTTAGAGGATATTTTTATTTCCAAAAGAACAAGAGAGCCCCAATTAGCTCTGATATTGAGGGTTATAAATACAAAAGGGTTGGTGATGAACAATTTTTGAAAGGTAAGAAATTGATTTTAGAAGAAAGAAACATCTAAAAAGAGTTGCAAGAAGCATTAGAGAGGATCATGCAACTAGAAGAACTGGTAAAAAACTATGAGCAAAGGGAAAAATAAATGGAAATGAAAATTCAAGAATTGGAAGAAAAATTACATATTTATGGGCATAAGTCAAAGTTATACTTGCTTGCACAACTAGCAATTGTTAAAATAGGAAACAAAGAACTTGAAATTGAGAATAGAAGACTCCATACAACAAAAACTCCAACCTATCATACAACTATGTCCCTAGGATACCAATTATGGAAAGTTACTTAACAATGTTCTAAGCAGAAGGAGAATTTGAAAAAATAAAAAATAACAAATGATCTCATAGCATAATAGGATACTGGAGAGCCAATATATTGAATTGAAAATATTAGTAGTCAAGGTGGAAGAAGTAGTAGAGAAATTCACCTACATTGTTAAATGCAAACCTCTAGCTAGAAGATATTCTTTGTTTTTACAAGAAAATTTTCTAAGTTCTTAGTTCAATAGGTTGATTAGTAACCAACTAGTTTCTATGAGCAAAAAATTTGATTTTGTAATTTTTTTTACTAATGCCACACTAGAAGAACAAGATAAATAGTGTGAATACTATCTACATAATTGTGTTGTGTTTTAAGACATGCAATGGAACCCATTAATCTTTGTGAGATATTTACAAGGGCACTAGCATCCTATTTCAGTTTAAAATTTTATAGGTGAAATTACGCAAGAGTATATGGAGAGAGACAGAGAGAAATTAGTTGCTTCCAATAAGGAAGGAATATAAAACCCCTTATGTGGTAATAGAAGAATGGTTAGAACTCTTGGACCACAAAGGTGTAAGAAGATAGATCATGAATTTGAGAATGCAAGATTATAGAAGAATGTAGATATTGACTGTTGGACTCATCTATCATTGTTACTAGTTTGTGCAAGAAAGATGGGATAGTTTAACTCGTAATTTGCAAAGGAAAGAGCCCCACTCCATTTATAATTTTATGTCCATGCTTGAAATAACATGAATGTATATGGATATTGCAAGGGATAAATGACTTCAATGGGTACCACTTATATTCCAACCACCAATGCTCCTATACCTAGTCCACAATTAGACAGGGGAGAAGAATGAGGAATGTGAGAGAGGAAAGGTTACTCGACTGAAAAAACTTGCATGCTATAGAGGATTCTATTTTAAATAGTTCAAAGGAGTGAATTTTGTCATAGAACTTAGGGAAAAACATTTCACTACAACCTCCAACCCCAGTTAATTTTCTTAAGGAAAAGCAAATGGGTTGCTGGGGGAAAAGATGAGTCCAATCATTAGATATTTTTCTTATATTTTTATGCAATTTCATAGACATTATCAGACACTTATCTTATACATATTACTAAAATATGCTATCTTTAATGATTATTATGTAACCTTGAATGTGATTTAAAGTATATGGAGATATATTTATTATGTGATGGTTATTGCATAATTTATGTGTGGATATGTATGAATTGTAATGTAAATTTGTTCTTAGATATATTTGTTAGTATTGTGTGCATATTTTGTAAACTAACTCTTTATAGCTAGAGGAGGTAGATTGTAGCCCACAACAACTATGAGGTGTAGCCCACAACCCAATGAGTTCCTAGAAAGAAAAGTAGGGGAGGCTCCAAATTAAACTAAACACAGCTACAACATGGAGGCACTTAATAAAGATGATTGTGCATCATTATGACATTTAATAAAGATGTTGAAGGAGAAGAACCTTTTAACTGATTCAAACATTCCAAGTTCTAGCTTTGTTATGGCAATGCCTCAATTATACTTGGACTCTTCTTCCTTTTTCACTTTTAAATTTTTTAGTCTTTATTAAACTTTGATATATAGGGAGTTATGATTTATGATTTATGATTTCAATTGAGAGTGCTTGTTTTAATAAACTTACCTCATGCCTATATGTATGGATTGATGGTTGAGGTATTAATAGTTAGTTAATTATTCAATAGAAGATATAGTTACCAGATATTTTCAATTATTTTTTGCTCTTATATAGATTATTTTTATTGTTCAATCATGATTTCATGAATAAGATATTCTAGAAGAATCCTATATGATATTATGGATTTGGGCAATGAATGGTTTTGAGTTATTATGATTGTGTTAATCTAAGAAGCTATATTTGATTTAGATTAGTGGATACAATCACTTGAGAAAGGGTCACTCAAGGTAACTATCCCTCACTTCAATTTTTGTATAAGTTTCTTCTATTGTAGAAGTTATTTCATAAATGCATGGTAATTAGATTCCTTATGTTATTTATGAGTAATTCTTGTTTCACATCTATGCCTTGGTTATCTTAAGCTTGTTGTACTCCAGCGTGTAGGTTTAGTTATTAGTATCAACTATATTCTATTATTTATTTCTTGATATTAAATTAGTTAATCTTATATTGTAGGTACCCTTACCAATAGTGCCAACCTTACTTCCCTTATTGTTATGCATTTTTATAATTTCTCAGCAAGTGTAACACCTATACTAGGATGATTTAAGTAGTCTCAAGTATTTCAAAGAACATACAATTCCAGTACCATCATAAGCTTACTAGCCCTCATTGACAATTCAATGAAGGTCTTTCCAAAGGTTTAAGTGGAGTTTTCAACTAGGTTTTCCCTCTGAATTATGTGATTGCTACTAATTTTACTAGACATTAGTAAGGAATTTACACAACACAATATCGAAACTATCGAGATGATAATACTAATCTCTTCATTACTATTAGTATTATTAATAACCTTTCATGATATAAATTCTTGCACTAATATTAATATTAATATCATTAATAGCAATAATTATATTAATATTAATTCACATTGGGATTAAGATAATTATTTTAATCCAACTAATAGCAATATTAATGTTCACATCCAATTACATCTAATATCATAATGGTTAATAATCAAGTTAATATAAATATGGTAGTTGATATTGGCATATGGATAATAATAATTTGAATATTTAAACTATTATGAATTTGGCTAATGATTCTATTGTAGAAACTTATTATATATATATATTCTAGACAAGCAAAGCTAAATTTATTATTTTAAAATATGCATTCTTTAGACTACCATGGAATTATAATCTAATAATCAAATTTTTAAAAACTAAATTATTACTAACTTAATATTTATATT
Source organism: Sequoiadendron giganteum (assembly GCA_007115665.2). Taxonomy (NCBI): domain Eukaryota; kingdom Viridiplantae; phylum Streptophyta; class Pinopsida; order Cupressales; family Cupressaceae; genus Sequoiadendron; species Sequoiadendron giganteum. The sequence goes on from CM021101.1 coordinate 572,426,562, forward strand.
GTCACTTACTATCAATATAAATATTACTCATTATATTAATATTAATACTATTAAAGGTATTAATATTACTTGTAATATTAGTATTGCAAGTAATATTAAAATTGTTATTTGTTTTTGTTTAACATTAATATTACTCAACCTCTTTCTTTTATTTCAATGTTGAGTGAGAAGAGCTCTAGGTTGAGGTTTTTGAATTCTTTTGATGCAAGCCATGATGGAGGATTGATGTTTGATGAGGAGGATGGTGGAGACTAGTGTTTGTTTATTGGTCTTCCTTTGTTGGGTTGGAAGATGGTTTTCTCTTGGCTCCTTCTTGAGGAGTCTTTTGTTTTGGAGGTTTTCATGTTGTGCTTCAGTGTTGTTTCTTCCTTGGTGCTAGGGGTGGTTTTTTATTTTCTTGTAGTGGAGTTGGCTATGGAGATATTTTGGCTTGTTTTATACCCTGATTGACATGTAGGGTTGGAGGGTTCTCTTCATTGTCTTTCCTCCTCTCCTTTCTCTCTAATGTTGGGTGATCTTTGCCTTTAAATGATTTGTGCAAGGTCTAGTGGTCTATGTTTGGAGATTTATGTTGTTGATTTTTTGGTGTTGTGCTTTGGTGTGGCTTTGTCTTGGGCATTGGGTGTGGTTGGTGGGTGGCTTGTTGTGGGCTTTTCTATTGTGAGTTGGAATTTTTTAGGCCCTGACTGGAATGTCAGGCTTGATGGTGCTTTTCATAGTTTAGCTCTCTCCCCACTCTCTATGTTGTTGGGTTTCTATCACAATGTCTTGTTGTTATTAGGATCCTATGGTATGTTTCTTTTACATTTGGTGGGTAGCTAGCACTCTTGCTTGATCATGCTTGCAGTTGCTCCTTTCTTCTTGTTGTGTTTTTTTGTGGAGTTGGGTCTTTGGTGTTTCCTCTCTTTTCCTTGTGAGGGCTTCTTCCTTGCTCTGCATCTACTCCTTGCTTCTTGTTGGGGCTTTGTGTGTGTTCTCCATGATCCTTTTGGATGGGTTGATGTTTATCCTCTTTAGATTGGATCCTACAATCTTTGTCAGGACTACCTACTTGGTTTAGTGGTTCAGTTGTGGTTTGGGGGATGGCCCCTATTCTCTAGTTTGGCCTCTATTTTTGGGGTCATATTTTGTGTTTTTTAATATCTCTAGTTCCTTTTGGAAACTCTATATTGGCTTGCTGGCTACAAGTGCTATTGTGGTGTTGGGCCCCTTCAAGGATTTAGTCATTGTACTAGTACTTGGGGAGGGGTCATCTCAATCTTTGTTAGCTTGTTTTGGGTTTTCCTTATTCACCCATATTTTAGCCTTTTCTTGGAGTGCTTTATGTAGGGTATTGTTTGGGCATTCCCTTCGTTCTGATTTGTGGTTGATGGTTGGATAAATCTTCATGATTTTTATGTACTCCTAGCTGAAATTAAAGTTTTTTTTTGATATGGTGGCTCTATTATTCATGCTTCTTTTTTGTTCCAATTGATACTCTTGCCGGTGGTATTTCCAAAGGTTTCTGCCAGTGCTTGTTAGATTCTAGAGTGTTTTCTTTTGGTTGGCTTCTATAGGTGATTTTTTCTCTTGTTGAGGTAGAGTCTACTCCTTTTGAGGTGGAGTTATTTGTTGTAGGTCCAGCAGAAATTCCTATTCTCCTTTTATTTTTCCTTTGGAGGTGGATCTAGCTCCTTTTGAGGAGGGGTTCGTTTGAGCTCTCATATTTTCCTCTCTGATAGAGAGGGGTCGTCCTATGGAGGTGGAGTGTGGGTTGGTTTTTCTGATTGGTAGGAGTTGTAAGATTGGTTTTTTTTGTTGTAGAATTTTAGTTATTTGTCTAGGGAGGATCTCTCCCTTGGCTCAACCTTATTTTTCTCATATTGTGGTTGATAATTTGGTTGGTCCATTTTCTTTGATTTATAAGATTACAGAGGGTTGTTCTAGGAATTTTGTTGGTTTACAGTATTCATTTGTTGCATTGATTATTTCTTGGATGAATCAAGTAGTTTACATGTTAGTTGAGGTCTACTGTTGGAATGTTGATGCTTTGTAGATTTTTATTGTTTTCTTTAGGTTCATTGTTGCTTGGATGAATCAAGATGTTAAGGGTGCAAGGTCATTGTTAAAACCTGGTTGTAAATGGTGTAAGGTCCCTTAAAAACCTTTGGGTTTTAGGACATTGTAAATCCTATTGTTAAATGGTTTTAGGTCCCTTAAAAACCTTTGAGTAGCCTTTGATGCTACCCTTTTTGTAGAATGATTTTCTTAGATAGGGTTTTGGGTCCCATCAAAACCTGGTTCTCCCCATCAAAAACATTAATATTACTCATAATAAATTGTAATGTTGTAAAATTCCACCCCTTGTAATTTCATATACATTTTTGTATCCACTTTAGTGTCCACTCCCCTAGCACTTGTGTAGGCTCATTTTAGCCCTTGCACCAACCTTTTTCCCCTCTCAAGATGCTCAAAGACCCCTTTTTAGTAGCTTCCCCTGTGCATTAGTTTTGCATCAAACCTTTTGCTTTTCTTGTTCTCATCATTTTGTAGTGTGATGTGTCTAAACACTAGCATCTTTCACGAATGTCTGCACACTGTGCTAGTGTCTTGTGACATTTCAACATTCAAATGATCATTTTCAAGATTTTTCTCCACTTTTCAACTCCTTTTGTTGGTGGTAACAACCCAAGAAACCTTTTAATAGCTCAATAATATTATTTTGCTTCCTCTCCTCTCCTTAAATGTTATCTTTCCAATTCAATTGTGCTTCTAGCTTCTCTCTAACATCTTGGCTCCTCTCTCAAACATTCTCCAATCTTTCTCTTGCTTGCACATATCACATGATATTTACAACAACTTCAAGCACCCTCAAGCTCTTACAACATCCTCTACAAAACTATTAGCTCTTTCAACTATCTTTCTCTCCCTCTTTGACTTCCTTAAGCCTTACAGTTGATATCTCCCTTATCTTGTGCTTGCGAGCATCTTGTGATTTCACACATCCCCTACCTATTTAATCTATATTTATTGATATAGTTTCTCCTCCTTGAGTGGGGATTTATTTTATCACCTATATTTTGTGATACATTTTTTCCTCCTCAAGTGAGGATTGATTTTATCACTCTTACATTGATTTCATTTCTATTTATCATCTTTCTCTATCTATCTACCTATCCGTGGATGTGGGAAAACCAAAATGAGGGTTTGATTGAGGCAAATCCCTATACAACCCCAACATTTAATTAGATTTTATGCATGCAAGTATGGAATATATTCACATGTTGGAGGCTTCATTACTTGGGTTGTTGTGAGAATTTTCTATCTTTTCATTCTCTCTCTTTATCATTTCTACTTTATTTTAGTTTTATCATATTTTGTTATTTTCCCACATTCTAAAAGTTATTAGTAATTAGATTTCTAGTAGTCACATTGATGTTTTTTGGGATATTCTTGCTTTTTGATCCATAAAATATGTTATCCCACCTCTAGGATGCTAGCATGACATTCTATCATCCTCATTCCACATTGCCATCCTTTGGTCGAGACCTTGTTAATTTCTCCAAAAAACCTATGATTTACTCTTTCTGATTTTAAAACTCTAGTTTTGTTCCCTAAGGTAGTTTAGGGTAGTTCACCCCTCGGGATTCTCTTGGGAATAAAGAGACTCATGATTATTGAACCCCCCTTCTCTATATTTTTGTGAACCTTACGTGAATCACA